>APFE030284438.1:200348-304158 GCA_000404065.3 Pinus taeda
TTCTAAATAAATAAATAAATTTAAAATATAAATATCATTATCCAACTGAAATTGTCACCTCATTAAATAACGTATAAAATAATAAGTTTTAATTTTAAATTTATGAAATGATATTTTGAGGTCTACGAGACTAAAAATAGTCTATGATACCATTGATTCCCTATTTTTCGCTCTTTGCAATTCAATCGTTTTCCAATTCAAATTGATGATGAGCTGACCCAACCTTCCAACAATCTCTTTGCTAAAAACACAATGCCTCCCAACAATCTCTTTGCTAAAAACACAAAGCCAAACTGATGTTAACATGTTCAAATAACTTTCTCTTCGCTAAAAACACAATACCTTCCAACAATCTCTTTGCTAAAAACACAATGCCAAACTGATGTTAACATGTTCAAATAACTTTCTCTGATGTCTTTGAATGCATCACATTCCAAAATGAAATGTTTTTCGGATTCCATAGCCCTAGATGTGCAAAATGTGCACACCCTTTCTTCCCAAGTTTGAATGCATCACATTCCAAAATGAAATGTTTTTCGGATTCCACAGCCCTAGATGTGCAAAATGTGCACACCCTTTCTTCCCAAGTTTCTTTAGGCCTTTCCCCGTTCTGTTTCACACCGAAGTTGATGTGAGTTGGTCCTTAATTGAGCAATAAGAACCTTCCAGGAAATGCTAGCTCCAATGAACTCTTTTTGTTGTAGATCACAGGTAGGGTTGAATTCCTCAATGTAATATTTCTCCTTTCTACCCAACTCTTTTCCCCATACCTTTTTACGAAACTTGTCCATAACAAAATCCTTATTTGTGGGACAGGCATTGAGGTAGATATCCCATTTTTGCATCCATGTGTAGTTTTTTTTCATCCATGTTTTCTTTCTTTCACTGATGCCTTCATTAAAGGTAACATTAGGCCATCTACCTACTCTCATTTGTTCAATTCTTTTTAGGTATCTTATGTGCCGCACCATAACAATTGCTTCAATGGAAATTGCTCTTGTTTCACTCAACAATATTTTAGTAATTTTCATAGGATTTAAAGATGTCGCTAAAAAACATATATGTTTCATAGGAAAAAATTATACATTGTGAAAAAGAGAATAAAAAAGCGTGTAAAAACATCATGCCAATAACAATTTCATGTTTCCACTTTCTTTTCTATATATAGATTAACTTAAAAGTTAAGAATATGAATATAAAATATGATATTAACTTTTATTTAATTTTAAATTAATTTTGGAGTGATTTTTAAATTTTTTTTAAAAAAAATTTATTAAAATTAGAAATATAATAATAGTAAATTTATATATTAAATCTATTTTTATATTTAAAAATATAAATACATTTTAATAATGGTTAAGAACATGTGTTTTTTTCTAGCAGTTTAAAGGTTCAAACCTAGAAGAGTAGAGTGTGTATGTCTTGATAGACTTAATAGTCAAATCACTGTATGGAGGTGGATCTTTTGTCTCACAAACAAAAAAGTTTTATACACCAATTTAATTTTTGCTTAGGCCAACTCATCATCAATTTGAATAAAAAAAAAATCATACACCAATTTAATTTGGGCTCAGACTAGCTCATCATCAATTTAAATAGGAAAATAATTAAATTATAAAAAACTAAAAATAAAAAACTAATAATCTTATAAACTACTTTTTTAACCTCTTAACTTTAAAATATCATTTCAATTAAATAATAATAAATAATATAAATTTAAATATCTACCTTAGACTATACTTAACACCAAGCGAAATCAAATCTTAGACTATACTTAACACCCAGCGAAATCAAATCTTCTAAATGGAAAGGATCATGACTCTGAAATGCCCCTCTCAATCACCTGGAAAGGATCATGACTCTGAAATGCCCTTCTCAATCACCTTAATGGTTACCATTTTGTTTTTCTATGAACATATCCAAACACAATTTTTCCTCTCTGATTGTAATGGACGTAGGATGGCACCAACCATTCCAGCCGCAGACCAGCCTCCTTGCAGTAGCTGAGGTCAAATGGAATGGTAGGTTTGCCACAGTGGAAGAGAATAGTAGTTGGAGTTGTTTCTCACCGATCATTCTTACCTCATCGCCCAGTCACGACTCGATCCAATCCAAATGGACTGAAATCGATGGTGTTCGACTATAATACACTGCACCATCAATGGAACTTTATGCTCAATTAATCGCGAGAGATGGCCAATCCTGTGCATTTGCTTTTAATTTCTGCCACGATCATCTGTTTGGTTTCGGCTTCAACGGCCGTGCAACCTTACGAAGTCAAAGACATTAATTCCGAGAATGGATTGGTAAGGCTATTCGATCTGTGGCTCGGCAAGCACGGTAAGCTGTACGAAAGCCATGAGGAGAAAGCGAGACGATTCCAGATTTTCAGAACAAATCTCGACTATATCCACGCTCACAATAAGAATTCCAGTTCTCGTTTCCGGTTGGGTTTAAATAAGTTCGCAGACCTTACAAATGAGGAGTTCAAGTCTCGCTACTTCGGTAAAAATTCAAGGCAATGGAGGGACAAGAGGAGAACAGAGCTGGAAGGTGCAGAATTCAGGTCTATTTTGAAGCAGAGAGTGGGATCTCAGAGCTCTTCGTGTAGAACTGCATCGTCGCTCGATTGGAGGACTAAAGGAGTAGTTACAGGAGTGAAGGATCAGGGTCAATGTGGTAAGTTTTACACTGAATCTTATCAAATCTTCATTTTCATTATCAGGTATTAATGGTTTAGAGGCTACAAAATGAGATGAGATTAAGTACATTACAATATAGTGGAGCTAATAATTACTTCAGCTCAATCTTTTAGATAAGGCCATTATTTTTCTCCTGTTTTGGTGTGAAATATATGATGTTACAGAACACGATTTAACGTGAACGATATGATGTTACAGAACATAATTATCCGTTTGTGGATTACTGCTTCTGGTATTCAACAGTATGAAGCAAACTATTTGATGTTATATAACATAATTTAACCTTAATCTTATCCTTATCAGTTTGGAGATTGCAGATTCTGGTATCTAAAGGTATAAAGGAATTGGTTAGATAAGGCCATTGTTCAGATTCTGGAAATATTTTGGAATCAGTGGGATAGGAAAATGGATATGAAGGAAGTGAAACAATTAACTTTGCTCTGTTTCTTTGCTCTGTTTGTCAGAATCTTTTCAGAAAATGGCAAGAAGCAAGTTAAACCATTGACTTTGCTCTAAAATTGACTTTGTTTATCAGAGTATTTTCAGAAAAATGTAAATGAGTTAAATTCAGGAATTAGATACACAAAATCTGCAATCTACCTAAACTCAAAAATCCTTAAAAAAACCATTTACATGGAATTACTTTATTGAAAAGTACAAATTTCAAATTTGTTGATAGAGATTATGATTTCCTGACCTCATAAACCTAAACTGCACAATAATTTTCCTTTATGATGTGACTATTTATTTAGGGAATGCTAATCATGTATAGAGTCTGCTGCCCGTTAATGCAGGGAGTTGTTGGGCTTTCTCAACAACAGGAGCGATTGAGGGAATAAACGCCATATCAACCGGCAAGCTTGTCAGCCTGTCCGAACAAGAACTGGTAGACTGTGATGCCACTAACTATGGCTGCGAGGGAGGAGACATGGACTATGCTTTTACGTGGGTCATAAAAAACGGAGGAATTGATACAGAGAAGGATTATTCTTACACCGGAATAGATTCTACCTGTAACACTAAAAAGGTAAAATTTCCCTTTTTAATAATCTCTGAAACCACTAACATCATCTACCTATCAGAGGTGGAAACCCACTTTAGCTAACCCTGGTCTGCTTTTAATAACTGACAGAAAGAAATTCTTATAAATAATTCTGTTAAATTTTAAGTTCTATCCTTCAGGCATAGTTATCCCCTTACTTTCAGTATATAGTTTTGCACTGTTATGATTGTATTTTAAATCTACTCGTTGTGCCAGGAAGCAAAGAAAATTGTTTCGATAGACGGCTACACCGATGTAGACTCTGAAGATTCAGCATTGCTCTCCGCTGTGGGCAGTCGGCCTGTCAGCGTTGGTATTGATGGTTCAGCCATGGATTTTCAACTTTACAGTGGGGTGGGTAGTTAGTACTTTATTTGATTGCATTCCAATTTAACTGAAGATTTAGATAAATATATAATAACATACATTTCACTCTCTACTTATTTACGTTTAACTTACCTTACCTGCAATTATATTATTGAATGAATGCTGTAGGGAATTTATGATGGAGATTGTTCAAGCAATCCCGATGACATCGACCATGCAGTATTGGTTGTGGGATATTCAGCCACAAATGGAAAAGATTATTGGATTGTGAAGAACTCGTGGGGTACCGACTGGGGTATTGATGGCTATTTCTATGTTCTACGAAATACTGAACTCCCTTATGGTGTGTGTGCTATAAACGCCATGGCCTCCTATCCCACAAAGACGGAATCGTCAGTACAGCCTAAATGAGTTAGGCTTCATGGTTTTCCCACCAGTTTAGTCTGGTTGACGATAGTTTAGTTTGGCTGAGGATATATGTGCCCTCTTTCAGGCCTCTTCATTGTTTTAAAGTGTGATATATATATATGTGCGTATCTTTGTATGAATAAAAGTATATTGAAATTGTGTCTAGTGCATTGAGGGACCTCTTTCCTGTTTGGAGTAGTAAACGTATAAATTTAAATTGGTTGAAGAGCTTGTGTTGTTGATACTTCTGATTAATTCAATTAAACTGATTTGGCCATGTTGGACATGGGCAAGAAATAGTAGCACTATATTTCAGATTACCCTGCCGTGTGTGCTTAATTAGTACACTTGAAGATCTGTATAAGCCCCAGGTTTTTGAGTTTCATAACAAAGGAATGTAATGTTGTCTGTCTGTGAACTGAAGATTGGTTGAAAGGTTTGTGTTGTTGATATTTCTGACTAATTCAATTAAACTGATTTGGCCATGTTGGACACAGGCAAGAAATAGTAGCACTATATTTCAGATTACCCTGCTGTGTGTGCTTAATTAGTACACTTGAAGATCTGTATAAGGCCCAGGTTTTTGAACTTCATAGCAAACAAAGGTAATCTTGGCTACTTGTCACCTGGAGATTGGTTGAAGAGCTTGTGTTGTTGATACTTCTGGTTGATTCAATTAAACTGATTTGGCCATGTTGGATATGGGCAAGCAATAGTAGCATTATATTTCAGATTACCCTGCTGTGTGTGCTTAATTAGTACACTTGAAGAGCTGTATAAGCCCCAGGTTTTTGAACTTCATAACAAACAAAGGTAATCTTGTTTACTTGTGACCTGAAAATTGGTTGAAGAGCTTGCGTTGTTGATACTTCTGATTAATTCACTTAAAAGTTAAAACTGATTTGGCATGTTGGGCATCGGTGAGCAATAGTAGCACTATATTTCAGATTACCCTGCTGTGTGTGCTTAATAATACACTTTGAAGATTTGTATAAACCCCAGGTTTTTGAACTTCATAACAAACAAAGGTAGTGGTCTACATGTGATCTGAAAATTTCGAATTGGAAGGATTGATTGAGAAGCATTTACGAATCACAAGAAGTTAATTATTCAGAATAAACTGTGAACAGATGTTGATTTATATGATCTGATGTTTTCAGATTAGAAAGTTCTAAGGATTGATTGAGAAGCATTTACCAATCACAAGAGGTTAATACTATACTTTATTTGAGAATAAACTTTTCACCGATGTTGATATATGCCAGAGACTAAAAATATGGGATCCTACATGGACATCGCCAAGTTGACTTAAACTTAGTAAAGAATTTTTACATATTCCACCATAGCTCCATCAAGGAAAACTTGAATTGAAATAAGTGACTTTATGACACTAAATGGATTCACTTGGGACGAATTGACATAAAATCAGTAAAAATGATACTGTGATATTATTTTGATTTTTTCATTATTAAAGTTGATGTAACTGATAACCCAGTAGTGCTAGGATTAGTAAGTGCATGCAAATCCTACAGCACCTTCTTCCTAAGTTCTTGCCAGATAAGTTATAGTTGGTTACATTATTCTAATTTCATTTATATATATATATATATATAATTATAATATATATATATATATTAATATTTTAAATTTTAAAATAATTATTTTACTGTGCTGATGGTAGCAAGGTGTTTTGTGATTTAGTATTTATGTTGTCTGTGCATGGTATATCCCTCGCTTAATTTTTCTTTTAAATCAGTGAATTATTTTGTTGTCATAGGTTGTTGACTGTTGTTATTCCTTGAGATGTTTGTTTTGGAAAGAAATTACACAAAAACATTTGCAGAGAATCTCATCTTGTAAAGACCTTCTTCCTCCCCATTGTAGCTCTTGTGTTAAGTATTAATCCCTCAATTAGAGATATTCTTGAAGCTCAATTTTTTTTTAAAGATTCATAGTCATAATTCTAGAAGCTATCACAAATGTTATTGATCACGAAACTATACAGTGGACACCTTTATTTCTCCCCACGTGATTTTATTAGAGAAAATGGAATACAGAAGAATATAAGAAGGCACATTGAAATGCATAATTTCAAAGTGAGCAGGGAAACTAATTTTCATTCCTTGATATTCAAACAGAAGATTTTCTACGGATATAAAAATCAATCCAGAAAATTCAAACATATCAAAAACACATTCATAACATAATTGCAAAGGGAAAGTTTTATTCCAAGAGAATTTTATCATATCAGAGTAGCAACAAAGGCTAAAATTCTAAATACGATAAATGTTCTTCAGGCCCAAAAATATCTCAAAAGAATAGGTAATGATACTGGGGGAACTTCTCTTTCGTCTGTTATTCCTATCTCGGAGTCTCTTACAAGAATGATATAGTGGTTAATATGTCATACAAGAACAGAAGTGATGGATCAAGAAGAAATGGTCATGTGAAAAGAGTGGTGAATCCTCTTCTGAAGCTCGAAATATTGAATGTAATATCACATTAATATTTGATTTCTTAACCCAAATCGGAAGAGAATAGGTAATGATATTGGAGGAATTTCCCAGTCCTCTGCCATTCTTATCTCGGGGTCTCTTTACAAGTATAATACGATGGTCAATATGGCATACAAGAACATAAGTGATAGATCTACAAAATAATGATTACAACATAGAAAGAAGAAGTGATCATGTGAAAAGAGTGGTGAATCCTCTTTTGAATCTCTGAGGATTGAAGGTGATATCAAACAAATGTTTGATTTCTTAATGCTTTTATATGAAGAAGCACCCTCTTCTTACAGGACTTGGTAGCCTTAATTTGTTGAAAAGAAAGAGTTATGAAATCCTCTAAAAACGTTTGGAGAATAGTTGTCTTGCCTTTTAATTGATGGTTGATATTGACGATTCAGCTAAGAAGGCTTCTATGCTGAAAGTGGAGATGCTAGTTGTAGAATGCTCTAAATGTTGTTCTTGGACTGAACTAATAACTCCTTATAATCAACTTTAGGAATTAGGTATTTGCTTATGTCAGGGAGATGACAAGCCAAGGCTACATAGCTCTGATATTCTGTTAATGAAGTTCCTAATTTCCCTGCCACTCTCCTGGAGATTTCCCTCTGAACTAATAGATTTCCTTTTCTTCTAAACACTCTTTGTCTCCATTGACACTTTCTAATGTACTTAGATAACTCCCTTGGCTACCAGGATACTCCAAATTGTCTTCTCAGGGAAGGCCTGAACTTCTGGAACGATATAGAAATGCTTGTGTGTGTAATAATAATAATGCAATGGAAAAATTAATTCAGATTAACTGAATTTCATGAAAAACGCATGCCTGTTCATCTAAGTTTATTTAATTTGGCAACTAGGGCCAAACTTCACCTTGGACAGCTCATATGAGGCAGCTGATATTTTTAATGGATTCCTCTCTCGAAGAGGTGTAGGATTGATCTAAAGATCATCCCATTTTGACATGTACAAATGGAATTATGAATTTATTTTTATTATGGACAAATTGTCAAGGTCGGCCAGCCATCTAATTTGCATCCTCAAGCCCACAACATTGCATAAATACAAGGAGCCTCCTCCTCATTTTGGCATCTCACTCACACTCATTCTTCTCTCTCTCCTTCATTGATTGGGTATGAATTTTAAAAGCAACTCTCCACACGTGTGAAGAAGAGGGGTTTTTTGTCCCTGCGTTGACCAGTGTTGACTAAAGTTGCAGGTGGGTTGTTTTAAGTTGTGTTGACCAACGTTGACCTGTTTGACTGTGGTTTTGTGTGGGCAATCTCTGTTTGGGTAGGCCGCATTTCTGGGCACAGAAATCGAGGCTGTTTGACCACTGTTTGACCAGTGTTGACTGCATAAGGGTTTGCTGCAACATTGACTTTTGTTGACCAGATTTTACTGGACTTTTTTTGGACTGTTTTTGGGCTGATTTGACTAGCTGTTGGAGGCCAAGTTGACCGAGTTTGACCGAGTTGTTTTGGAGGTCAAAATCTGCCCTGTTGACCAGCATTAACTTTTTCGTTAGGGCTTTCTGTTACTGTTGTTTGACTAGTCAGATTTCACTTTGATTGGGCAAGTGAGAATTGTATATTGTACTCTCTCTCTGTGCTGAACTTTTGAAGAATTAATAAGAAAATTGAAGTAAAATTGCTCTTAAGCATAGAACACACCATTGTCTTCTACTGTTATCGTTTATGTTCTATCTTCATTTTACTATCATGTTGTTATCGTTTATGTTCTATCTTCATTTTACTATCATGTTGATGTGATTGTTAATCTGGATATTGATATTGGGCTAATAAGAAAATTGAAGTAAAATTGTTGTTAAGCATAGAACATACCATTGACCCAGGTGGATATTGGTGGCCACCCACCAATTCCACTTGGACCCCCACCATTGTTTCCTTCAGTTTTTTAGTTTCCTTAATTGTAGCATAGTTTACTATTTTTAGGAGTTTTTTAGGTCCTAAACTTCCGAAGCCATTTTGAGGCCCTAAATGACGTTTTTTTTGGCAATCTACCGGCAGTGATTTTAGTCACTAAAATCATCTTTTTCATTGTAGTCCTCAGAGAGATCTTTCCAACAGGTTATCAGGTGCGTCAAACAGAGATAATATGACCAAGTCGCGACCCCAGGAAGTTAGTTGTCCAACTCACCCCAACGGGGCCATAAACTATTGGTATTACATCTCCTCGAGTTAGGATTTTGGTTGTTTAGGGTTTGTTCTTATTGTTCAATAATAAAAAGGCCCTTGAGCTTCATTGTAACGTAGTTTAGAGGCATGTAGCCACCACATCTCTTTTCAGAGATAAGCTACCATCACCCGAGCTAGTCTTATTTCCTTTCTGTTTGTAAGCATATTTCAGTATTTTATATTAATGAAATGAAGTGTTATTTCTACTGCATCTTTGTATTTATGGTTATATCTGTAATTTGTTGCGTTCTTGTTTAAATCCAGATCAACCATTGTCATCTAAAATTAACATGGCATCAAAGTTGAGGTGAAGATAAAACCCAAGCAAGAGTGAGAAGAGCAAGCACTAAGAGGAGCAATCATTGATCAAGGACAAGATTCAATGCCATCCACATCCTACTTCAAATCTGATGATAAGCTTCATGATAAGTCTGATTATCACGCATAGAAGATGTCTTTTGATTTGACTTTAAAAGAGCAAGATGTTATGGATTATGTGCAGGGAAAGATTTTGGAAACTCCTTCAAATGCACTAATTGTTGCTAAGACAAAGTACAAGAAAGGTGAAGTCAAAGTCAAGAAGATCATCAAGGATTCTATTCATAAGCATTTAGTTGCTTACATCTCCGATTAAAACACATCAAAGGAGATATATGACAGGTTGGTTGGCATGTTCAAATCTAGCAATGCAAACCAAGTTCTTTTCCTCAAGAACAAGCTGAAGGACATAAAGAAGAGAAGAAATGAAGACATTCAATCCTACTTCATGAGGATTACTAAGATAAAAAATGATATTCTTTCAATTGGAGAAGTTATTGCTGATAGGGAGCTTACTCTCATTGCTCTTAGAGGACTCCCTTGTGAATGGCACATGTTCAACACCATTATTGTTAACAATGACATGATTCCAGGTTTTGAAGAATTATTGACCAAATTTTCTAAAGAAGAAACAAGGATGATGGAACTAGATATGCCTTCAAATAGGAATGATCCTACTGCATTCTCCGCTCATGCTAAAAAGAAGAGCAACTCAGGTTCAAAGAAGTAATGTCAAGGAAGGCCAGGTTTCAAAAATGGAAGGAAGGGAAGATGCTTCATTTGCAACAAGTTTGGCCACTATGCTAGGGAGTTTCCTAATAGAAGGGATTCACCTCATGATGATGCCAACCACAACAACAACAATTTTAGGGGCAACAATAATCAAAGGAATGACATATTCAACAACCAAGAAAAAAGGAATGCTCCCGCTCCTCATCAAGGAAATGGTCGCCCTCCCAAGAGATCAAGAAACACCAGGTATGATGAATATAATGTTGTTGATAAAGAAAAAAGAATTTTATCTTATATCTACCCTTTCTACTACATCTCCTTCGGACACTTTGGGAAATTGATTGATTGATAGTGGTGCCTCAAGCCACTTCACTGGGTATAAGGAAGCTCTTTCAATCTGATTAAAAAAGATATAAATTTGGAAATTATCCTTGGAGACAATACCAGTGATCCTGTGAAGGGAGTTGGGATTGTTACTCTTCAATTTAATCAAGGTAACACCATTCATCTACAAGAAGTACCTGATCTGAAGAAGAACTTGGTATCTATCTCAGCGATGAAAGACAAAGGATTCAAGGTGGCATTCATTGAAGGAAAGGTACGTGTGTGGAATAAAAATTTCAAACATGCATTTACACTTGGATTCAGGGTTGATAGCCTATATCAAGTTGGAGGAAGTCCATTGGGAGCTATCTCTTGCGACACATCACTTCAATCTGAATTATAGCATCGGAGGTTTGCTCATCTACATTATAAGGCTCTACCTGATGTGACGAAGATGGTGACAGGTATGCCCGAATTTAAATTAGATCATGAAGGTGTTTGTCTGGGGTGTGTCGAAGGAAAGCATACAAAGGGACCATTCCTCTCAAGTGATAGCAAGACTACTGACATATTGCAATTGGTTCATTTTGATCTATCTGGTATGATGGTCGTGAACTCATTAGGAGCATATTTATATTATGTTATCTTTATGGATGATTTCTCTCACAAGGCTTGGATATATTTCTTGACGAAGGATGAAGTGTTCTTATGGTTCCGTTCTTTCAAAGCTTTGGTAGAAAATCAAACCGAGAAAAAGATCAAAATATTGAGGACTGATAATGGAACCAAATATGAATCAAATGAGTTCAATAATTATTGTAGAGAAACTGGCATTAAGAGGGAGATTACTACCACATATACTCCTAAGAAAAATGGTGTTGCTGAAAGGAAGAACCATTCTATCGTAAAATCCACTTGTGCCATGCTTCATGATCAAAGCCTTCCAAAGTTCTTATGGGCCGAAGCTGCAGACACTGCCATGTATGTTCAAAATAAATGCCCTCATCAAGCGTTGGACTCCAACTCCCGAAGAATTTTTCAGCGATAAGCAATCTGATGTTTCTCACTTTATAATTTTTGGTAATCCCATATATTTTCATGTGTTGAAAGAAAAGAGAAGAAAATTGGATGCTTTTTGGGAAGAAAGGAACATTTGTGGTCTATTTTGAAACTTCTAAAGCATATAGAATATATGTGCCTAGTCAAAGAGAAGTGGAGATAAGTCATGATGTCACCTTTGATAAGGATGTTTCCTTTGGGAAGATTAGTAACCTTCCTCTTCCAAGGAAGGACAAAGAAGCGGATTCAGGAAAGTAGGGAGAACCGTAAGATGAGCTGATGCTTGCCATGTTGAAGGACCAATGGATCCCATTGATCCACCCCTCATGAGCCCTCATCCTCAAAAAGGAGACCCTCATGGCTTAGGGAGACTCTCAAAGATGTCGAGAGACATGTTGCACCTAGGGGGACATTTCGTGAAAGTAAGAAGCCAAATAGGTACCAAGGGTACTTAACTCCAATGAGCACCATTATTCAATCTGAGCCTTGCACATTCGAAGAAGTTGCTAAGAACCAAGTTTGGAAGGATGCAATAAATGAAGAGTATGAGTCGATTATGAAGGATGGTCTAGAATGTGGTCCCTAGACCCAAGGACAAATCCATTGTCACCTCGAAATGGCTCTACAAGATCAAGCATGGAGCTGATGGAAGTGCTGAAAAGTTCAAGGCCAAATTTGTTGCTCGAGGCTTCTCTCAAAAGGAAGGCGTAGATTATGATGAGATATTTGCACCAGTTGCCCGCTACACCACCATCCGTTCCATTATAGCCTTGCTGCCTCACAAGGATGGAATCTACACCGGATGGATGTCAAGACTACCTTCTTGCATGGTTCACTTAAGGATGTAGAACAACCTGAGGGGTTTGAAGTTCAAGATCGTTAGACACATGTATGGAGGTTGAATAAAGCACTCTATGGGTTGAAGCAAGCACCCCAAGCTTGGTATGAGAGGATCGATAACTATCTAATGAAGTTGGGATTTATAAGAAATGAAGTTGATATGAAACTTTACTTTAAGGTTGAGAATGATAGACCTCTCATCTTGGTACTCTATGTGGACGATCTCTTTTTGACAGGTGTAGGCCCTCTTATTCATCAATGTAAGAGAGAGTTGGCTTCCAAATTTGAAGTGAAGGGCCTAGGACTGATGCATTATTTCCTAGGGTTGGAGGTCTAGCAAAAGCCAGGTGAGATTTTCCTTTCTCAAGGAAAATATATTGTGAAGCTACTTGAAATATTTGGGATCATGGACTATAAGTTCGTGACTACTCCGATGGAACTTAACTTCAAGAAGTTATGCAGAAGTGTTGTTGGGCCTAATTTAGGAAATCCTTCTAAGTATCGTCAACTCGTGGGGGCCCTGATGTTCTTGGTGAACTCTTGTCCATAAATATTTTTTGCAGTGAATACATTGAGTCAGTTTATGGTCAAGCCTCATCACATACACTAGATTGCTACAAGAATCTCTTGTGATATCTCCAGGGAACAATCACCTATGGACTAAGATACACTACCTGGAATGTGAGACTCCATGGTTATTTTGATGTTGACTGGGCTGGAAGTGTGGTGGATCGTAAGAGCACATCTGGATGTTGCTTCTCTCTAGGTTTTGCTTCGATATCTTGGATGAGCAGGAAGCAGAAGTCAGTTGCTTTAAGAATCGTTGAGGTTGAATACATTGTTGCTAGTATGGCCTCCTATGAAGTTGTTTGGTTGAGGAAGCTCTTTAGTGAGCTGTTTTGACATGTGCTAGATACCACTGCGATCTATTGCGACAACCAGAGTGGGATTCATGTTTTTGAGAATCTTGTGTTTCATGGCCGCTCCAAGAATATTAATATCAGGTACACTTTATCTGGGATATGGTCCAACGGGGAGAAATAAGGCTCCAACACATTGGGATTGATGATCAGGTCGTCGATATTCTTATGAAGCCCCTAGGGAAGGTCAAATTCTTAACCTTCCGTGAATGACTTGGAGTCGTGGAGGGACCCTCTTATGAGGGTCCTGTATGAGATGGATGTTGAGCTCTGGGAGCTCCAGGGGGCTTGGGGTACTTCTTGGAGCGATGAGCGACCATAGGGTGAGTGGTTCACCTTCCCTTGTGATACCCCATGTTGAGATATGCATAGGATGAGTGGTTCACCTTGTCCTATGGCATATGAGCATGATGAGTGGTTCATCTTCTCCTATGGCATATGAGTAGGATGAGTGGTTCACCTTCTCCTACTGACACATCCTACCTATGCAGTCCAGGACTCATGGGAAGTACCTCTCATCTGGCCAATGAGTAGGGAAATGAGGATAGGGACCATAGTACTACCGATGGACGCATCGCGTACTACCATACTCCCTATGCTAGGATGTTGACATTGATCTGGGATCAATGGAAATTGACTTTGAGTCAGTTAAGACTGGTATGACACACTCTCTATTTTGGAGACTGACCTCAAGTCAATGGAGAATGGTATGATACATTCTTTATCATTTCTTCTTTCTTCATGGTTCAGCAGAGAAGAGAAGAGACAGGGATGGTATATATTGTCAAACAGGTTGGCAGGTGAAGTTCTCCCCAGTTGAGAGGGAGTGCTAAATTTGGAAAATAGGGCCAAAATTCACCTTAGATAGCTCATATGAGGCAGCTAATATTTTTAATGGATTCCTCTCTCCGAGAGGTGTAGGATTGATCTAAATATCATCCCATTCTAACATTTACAAATGGAATTAGGAATTTATTTTGATTATGGAAAAATTGTCAAGGTCAGTGAGCCATCTAATTTACACCCTCAAGCCCACAACATTGCTTATAAATACAAGGAGCCTCCTCCTCATTTTGGCATCTCACTCACACTCATTCTTCTCTCCGTCCTTCGTTGATTGGGTACGAATTTGAGAAGCAACTCTCCACATGCGCCAAGAAGAGAATGGTTTTATGTCTCTGTGTTGACCAACGTTGACCAAAGTTGCAAGAGGGTTGTTTTGAATTGGGTTGACCAAAGTTGACCTATTTTGACTGCGGTTTTGTGTGGGGGATCTCTGTTTGGGTAGGCCACATTTTTGAGCATAGAAATCAAGGCTATTTGACCACTGTTTGACCAACATTGACTATAGAAGGGTTTGCTGCAGTGTTGACTTTCATTGACGAGGTTTGACTAGACTTTTTCAGACTATTTTTTGGGATGATTTGACTAGATGTTAGAGGTTGAGTTGATCGAGTTGTTTTGGAGGTCAAAATTTACCCTATTGACCAACGTTGACTTTCTGGTTAGGGCTTTCTGGTACTGATGTTTGACTGGTCAGATTTCACTTTGATTGGGCAAGTGAAAATTGTATATTATACTCTCTCTCTCTTCTGAACTTTTGAAGAATTAATAAGAAAATTGAAGTAAAATTGCTCATAAGCATAGAACATACTACTGTCTTCTACTATTATTGTTTATGTTCTAGCCGCAATTTACTATCATGTTGATGTGATTGCTAAACGGGATATTGATAATGGGTTAATAAGAAAATTGAAGTAAAATTGCTCTTAAGCATAAAACATACCACTGTCATGAAAAATTAATAGAGTTGCACATAGACAACATGCAAGACACTTATATTTTCATAACAATGAAGATAATTTCAAATGAAAATTTATATGTATTGACATAATACTTATCTTTCAACTGAAAATAGTCCATGAAAGTGGTGGTAGACAAATGATTTTTCAGCCAACTGTAGGCATCCATAGCATATATCACCCCCACACTAGGCTGAGGCCCCTAAGGCAAAAGGAACTAGGCTACAAAGTCATGTCTCACTCAACTATACCCAACTATTCTCTTGGTTCAGCAAATCTGCTCATCAAAAAGCACTATAAGAAACTCTTCCAACTATCAACGAGTTATGACATTCTCATCCTATGCCCTGAACAACACAAGGAAGATCTTTCCTTTCTCTACTAAATAGTTCCGATGGAATATTCTTCCCTTCTAGTGCCCTTCAATGTAGGTAGAAAGAATCCATTACGTTGAATTCCTTTTAAAAATGACCTATAAGAATAAAACATGGGTTGTCAAGTAGCCAATGAGCAGCAACATTAAGGAAGGAAGAGCACTCCTAGATATTTGGACCTCTACTCTCCTACAAGAATCCATCTTTCATCCTATGCCTATGAATTCCCTCTTCACAATGATGGTGTTTTGACATTTTCAAATTTGAATCATAGGTAAAGTAGGAAAAGCATTGCGTGCATAACTTGAACAACACTTGCACATGAGAATGATGATGGCCAATCATTAGTAAAATAGGAAAAAAACTAAAAAAATTCTTGCATAACTTGGACGCCACTTGTAAAAGAGAATAATGTTGATTGTGAGAAGGACAAAGGCCCCCTCCAATCAAAAAGGAAAGGAAAAAATACCTTTGTGGATGGAGAAGAATGACTTTCCAAGGGGATGGTACTCAACCTATGTTTAAATCTCTGCATGAGGTAGACATCCTTAACCCACCTCCACATGCATTCATGATTGGCCTCATTAGTAAAAGATAGTGAATGAGTCTCATTTAAAACACTCTAGCCTGTATCCACCTTAACCCTGGATCTATCAAGCACCGAGAGGGATCAAATCTCTCAAGGTGCAAACCTCTTTTTTTACTACAAAACTTGAGGAAAGGTTTGCACCCCAAGAGAATTGACCCCTCTCAATGCCTATAGATCCAGGTTAAGATGGATGTAGGTTGGTTTCATTCGTGCATGATCACACAATGTTTAAGTCTAGTTTTAGGCTGGTTTCAATTGTGCATTCTTGACCCACAATGTAGCTACAACGAGGCTCAAGATGCATTGTTTTTTCTTTCCTATCCCTTTCCCATCATATCCCATATACCTTACAAGTTTAAAACTAATGCCTTTGGTATGTTTTTCAAATTCACCAAAATTTTCTTGAGTGAATTCTAAAGAAGGTGAGGTTATCAAAGTAGTCTTTGTCATGGCGTTGGCTTTGATAGTGGCAACGGAAAGTGGCCTTACTTTGAATGCTCTTGGACCATTCCTTGGAGATTTGTTAAGGTCTCTTCCTTCTCTGCCAACTCTTATTGCATTTGACCCATCATTTGAGTGACCCTATCTTATTATCAGCTATCCAAATAAATGACCTTCTCTCTTAAGCATACAAGTTTAGATTTGTGCTTGTCCCAATCTACCATAATAGTGATGAGGGAGGCATGGGGTCTTGGTGGTCTTCAAACTTCTTCTTTATCAATGGAAGTAGTTTGGCAAAGATCCCAAGGTGCTTCTCCATCCCTACCATCCTCTTGTCGAACATCTAAACCTACTCCTTCAAGTGTTCATTCTCTTCTTGAAGCTAACCATTTATGGCCCTTAAGTCTTACAAATTCTCTCTACTTGCTTTACTCATGCCAAGGTATGTAATATTCTCTTCAATTTTTTGGAAATTGTGTCACATTCAAGTATGCAACTTCTCTGATACCATCTAATCCATAAATGGTATGCCTATGGCCTATATATCTCTCCAATATGAGTTATTATTGTCTACAATTTGGAGTTCAACCCTCTTTAATAGCTTACATAACAATAAATTCCTTCACAGTATGTTGTGTGAAGATAATTTTGACAACCTAAGGAAGAATAATGGTTTGCAACAGAGGGAAGAATCACTTAGAGAGAGAGCTCACATCCTGTAGGAGAGCCAATGCTTAGACCACAACAAAGGGACAATGTGAAACTTCCGGGGAAAGTTTAATTAACCAATCAAATAAGTAAAGATGCCCACTGATAAGGAAATGACCCATTAAAGTCAACAACATCAACCAATTGGCAAAAGAAACACTCTACCACATAAAATGAGTCATCCAATGATAAGATAAAGCTCAAACTGACTTTTGAGTTGACCAACAGTAAAGGAAACATTTAGTGAGTAGATTTGGTGGTTGGACATTGGGAAAAATGCCCAGGGATGAATTGAGACACTCAATAATGGATAAAAATTCTCAAGAACAAGTTTAGATACTCAACAATGGATAAGAATGTTCGAGAATGTCTAATAACACCTACACAATTAAAAATTCACCCCATAGATTAAAAATTCACCTCATGAAATTGAAAATCTTACCGAACAAAAAGGAATTTGTCCCAAGAATTAAAAACTGGCCTCGGGCAGAGCTAAATCGGCCTTTTTCTTAGGAGATGAAATTCATGTCTAAAGGAATGAGGAAATTCACCCAACATGTTCAATAAAAACTAGCTGGTAATGAGGAACTTAAATTGAAGTTATTTAAACAATTCAATAGTCAAGAGATGAGAGCCATCGATCTCCTAGAAACAAAAAATGAATAGACTAAAACTTCTCTTTATTTCTATTCTCCATTTTCACTTATAAAATGAGACTATAACAAAAATCCATAGAGCTACGATAAGTTTGAGTTCTCACACCATAAAATAACTAGGTATCAAGTTAATATGACATAGAAAAATATTAAACACATGAGAACTTCTCAAAGCAATACACATAGCAATCAATCACCATGAACTCATCAATTTTACCCTAGAAACCCAAATGGGGAAACCAAGTTTGAATGGGGCTCAGCTTATTCCATTTTGGAAAATTTTGGTTATAATGTTGTCCCTCCACTTTGCCCTCCTCTCCTTGGAAAAAAAAAACCCCTTGAGAATGAAAACAATAAAGGAAATAAGGAGATTTGGGGGTAAGGGAAGGAAAACATCCATGATCCTTCATTTCCCCCTCCTCAACCCTCTCTTCTCTTTTTTTAATCTTAAAAGTAATCCACTTTTCTCTCTCATATTCATTTGCCCAATTCAATTTACATTACATCATCTTTTTACATGGTTTACTATGCTTCAAGAATTGTCAAAATAATCTTGCAGGGACCTTTTCTTACAACCATTCTTGGTTCATATCCATTTTACATGGTTTACTATCCTTCAAGATTTGTAGAAATAATCTTGCAAGAACCTTTTCTTACAACCATTCTTGGTTCATATCCATTTTGTATAAGAAATGGGTAGATTTGTATTAATATAAGAGTTGCGACCATGCCATACAATGGATTAATACAAAATTAAAGACATCAATATTGCTTGCACTTCTTCAAAAAATTCCTAATAGTCCAAAAATGTTGCCTATCAACTAGGTTAAACACATTGTCCTAGATATATAGCTATAAAATCTATTGTCCTATATATATAACTATAAAATCTACTTTTATAGTTTCTTACATATTGAAAAAGCAAAAATATTGCTTTGTAGTGCATTCAACCTATTGCACACTTTTTGTCAAAGTTCCAAGGAAGCAGATATGCCAAACAAAATTCAAAGGATCGGATCATCATTCAACAGTTTATTAAGTCATTGTAAACCCATTCTACAAATTTATAATGTAAATGATGTTAGTAAGACTGTGTGCATGTAACAACCTAGGTAAGCTTATTATTTTGATCATTCTAGGAGGTTTTTCGTCTCACTGATTCATTTGTGTTTCTAAACACGAATGGTCAACAGAGTTTTTCCCTCCAACCTCACCCCAAACCAAGGGTGGAATTTATCGTCGAAGTCTTAGGTGAGTATGAGTATTCTAGTTGAGTCTTATTATTCTATTACAAATCATTTGATATACTAGATCAAATTGTATCACAGAATTGGTATGTAATTTGAGGGTCTAAGCCGAACAAGTTGTGAAAATTCAGAAACTTGAATCCTATTGCAACAACTAGAAATAATTATCCTAATTGTTAAATTAATTCTTAACAAATTATTATTGTTTGCTACAGTAAACACTGAATCAATCACACTGCAACCTACACAAATAAACTGCAGAAGAAATAAACGCTGAAAGAAATACTAGCACACACAAATAAAATGACACGGTTATTTTTGGACCAATGTCCCCGAAAAACCCAACTTCGGAAAACCAATGTAGTAGCTGAGGGTTTTATTATTATGCAACAGTGAAACAATCTGAGTACAACTAGATGCCGAAACTAGCAATCCTAGAGAGAAAAATTGGCAAAAAAAATATTGTGAGGAATTTCCTCACTCCATAAGCAAATCCGGACTCTGGCCTCAGCTCAAATTGCCCCATCCAAACTGGCTCTACGCAGCTACTGCATCACCATAGTGCAATCACTTCTGCACTAAGCTCAAACCAACTTCTCCTCAAGTCGTTTGGTTTGTTTCTCTCTGAGAAATTGTCTCTCCTCGTCTCTAGAACCTCTGCCCAACTTTTAGCATTGAAACTTGATTTTTCCCAACAATTTCGAAATTGCCTCTAGAAGCTATTGTGTTGCTCTGCATCAATGTTATTGTGGCTCACTTTCCTTTCTGTAAATGAACTCACTAGAACTAGAATCCTTCCTCTAGTTTCACTATCCCTACTCCTCTCTCACTGCTTCAATCTCATAAGCTCTCTCTCCAGCAACTCACTGTTGCTACTCTGGAAATCGAGTTGCTCATGAAATTGAACTCTCCAAGTTATTTATCCAAGCCCTATCGACTTCTTCTTAGAATCCTCTGTTGAGACTTCAATGACCAAGATTAGATCTTAATCGATGGCTAATATTATCTTGAAGTCGACCCGTGTGAGTTTCTAGAATATTCACACCTTGTCTCAATTAATACTAATTAATTAATCATATTCTCTAAGTTTAGATTTAGGAAATATTTAAAAATCGGTTAATAGTCTAATTGAAACACTTCTAGATGAAATTTCTAGAAACGATTTATGGATTTTGCAGATCTCATGTATTCTAGTCTCTCCACAAAATTTTGTGGCTAGAACACATCTGATGCTACAAAAACAAACTCGGGTATTTCCTTTGAGGGTCGAATTTGTAAAAGTCTTATGTAAAAAATATTTTAGTGTATGGTCCCTCATACTTAGACATCATGACTAAAATATTAGAGGGTGGAAAAAATAATTAACCCCTTCAAGTGTCAATTAATTATTTTTTCTGGCATAAATAAAATTAATCCTAAGCCAGAAAATTAATTAATTAGAGTGAAAATTAAGTTGATAGAGAAATTAAATTCTCTAAGTGGAAAAATTTGTGGGCTTTGAAAGAATTAATTTTTGGATGTCCTCCACCAAGATAATATTGGATATTTCAAAAAAAATTGGGCCCTTGGACCTTGGTGGTTAAGTCAAAGTCAAAATTTTAAAGAAATTAGCTCAAAATAATTAATTTTGAGTTAATAAAAAATATATTTAATGGGAAATTCGAAAATTCCTCAAAATAAATATTTTCAATGGCTAAAATTGAAATATTATCAAATATTTATCAATGGCCAAGTTTATTTTGACGATGATCAAGCCAATTAACCGTTATTTTTCCACTTTGAGGATTTATCTACAAAATAGAATCATTTGAGTTTTAAGCCATTTGATGCATTTTGTTGATTTTGGGTAGCATCGGATGTGATCTAGCTATGAAAATTGGTGGAGAGGCTTAATCACATGAGATCTCCAAGACCCAAAAATGGTTTGGGGAAATTCCATTTAGTTAGAAAGATATTAAAATAATTAATACTTTTAATGAGTTCCTAAGTCTAAACTTAGGAAAATTAAAATATTAATTGGTATTAATATAAAACTAGGTGAGAATATTCTAAATGACATGGATCAAGCCAAATATAATTTTAGCTATTGATTAAGGACTTAATAGCGGTCGTTGACGACTCGACAAGAAAAGTATATGAGGAGGCTTGAGGGTCAGTTGAAGACACACCGAGATTAATCAATCAGTTCAATTTTCTAGAGCGAGATTTGCTGAGAAAATTCGAACAAGTGATCTAAGTTGGGGAGACCAAGGGTTAGCTCAACTGGTTGAGTCCCCGTTGTTAAGTACCTCGCCAATCGGGAGGTCACAGGGTCAATTCTCCTTGACGCCCTTGGGGTTAGGCCTTTGCTAGTTTGGCTGACGACTTTAAAAGATTCCCTTTAGGGTTGATGTGCCCAAATTTTTCCAAAGGAAAAAAAATGTGATCTGAGTTGCAGCGAGGGGCAGTGAGTACATAGCATAAAGGCAGAGATAGTACCAGAGGGCCAATGCAGTGACTGAGGAGGCTACGCAGAGGTGGCAGGAGCTACGCAGAGGTAGCTAGAGACTACGCAAAGGCTGACGGGCCTGCATGGGTGATGCAGAAGGCTAGAGAGCTAACACAAAGAGGCAGAGGGCTAATGCAGGGGGTTCCAGAGCTGCGTAGAGGCTAGCAGGGCTAACACAGAGCCTTGGAGAAGTGCCGAAAGGATTTTCATGGGGCAGACTAGTGCTAAGAAACTAAATATATGCTTTCGAGAAGAGCTGTCGTGTATAAATCTCTGTTGGGTGAGCCAGTTTGGCACCCTAGTTGTACTTAAGAAATTTGCATAATAATAAAACCCTCAAAACTTCTACACCAGTTTTCCCGCATTAGCTTTTTCCGGGGATGGTTGTCCAAAAATAACATTGTGCCTTGTATGTTTGTCTAGTATTTCAGTTGTTGATCTGTATATGAGTTAAGATTGCATTTGTGTTTATTTTCAGTATTTATATGAATAAATAACTTGTTAAGGAATAAACAAGTAGGTGAAATAAACTAGATAATGCGGTAGGGATTTCTGATATGTAAGACTTAGAAATTTCAACACATCTGAGTCTCAAGTCATCTAATGTTTAGCTAAGAAATTGTTGCAGAAGAATTGATGTAACACTACAGTCCTATTGGGAACGTTTATTTGAATCATAATAAAGACTTTAGGGTGTATTCCATGGTGTTCAATGTTCATTGATTTGTGGTATGCGTTGGGTAGGCTTTCTAATATCGTGCTTATTAAGTTTAAAATTTGTTTTTCATTAGATGGGGATAAATTCATTCTATTGATATATTCTAGGTTTATCTTAGATGATTTGATTCACCATATGTCTAACAATTTTTCTTGAGAAAAATATATAGCGTTTGCAAGTTCCTCGATCCTTGGTCCCCAAGTTCACAAATTGTAGGCATGAACTGACCTTGTTTGGATTCCATATATTTATATGGTTGATCTAACTTTGCTAAGGCTATAGTGTGCATTAATTTTCCAAAGTTTTACTAGCCATTTATTAAAGAAAAACTCCGTTAAAAAAAATTCTCAATTTCTTTCAAGCATTGTATATTTGTAAACAAATTTGTAAAATTATTTTGTATTTATTTTTGTTAATTGGGGTTTTAAGATTTTTTGTATAAATTGAGGTTTTAGGTATTTGTAAATCTATGTGTGCATGTGAGATCAAGTGGAGAAAGCTGGAATAGAGCTAGATCTAGGCCCTTGAGATCAAGTGGAGAAAGTTGGAAGAAATTGAGCAAAATTGCAGATTTGAAGGAGATCAATTTTTCTAAAGTTGGGGTTGCATTTTTCAGCCTTCCTAGGCCCAAATCTAGCCCTTCTAGAATCAACATTAGCCTCTTCCCCCCCTGCACCATCTTTTTAGGGCCTTTCTAGGTTGGTCGTACCCTCTAGGGGCCTCGGCCTACCCTTTCAGCCCCTGCGTCAAGGGTTGTATCCCTTTTGAGGGTTGGTTATGAGCCTAGGAGGCCTTAGCCCCCTTCTTTGCCCTAAAGGGCTTGTTGTGGACTTCTAATCTCCTCATGGCCTACTCGTAACCCTTTTAGGTCTTCCTCTTACTCCTTTGCCTTTCTCTCCCCTCTTGTGGCCTCTTCTCAGCCTCTTTTCAAGCTTTCCCTAGCCTTTTCCCTAAGTTGTTGTCTTTCTTAGGTTGTTTTCCCTTGCCCTTAGCCTTCTTTGGCCCTAATTTTTGCATTATCCATTTCTAATTTTTTTTGGGATTAAGTAGTTGGTGGATTTTGCAGAATTTTGGGTTCAAAATTTTTTTGTTTGCATGTGGTAGCTTCATTGGAGAAATTTTGGCAAAGTTGGGCAAGTAATCTACAAGGCCTTGAGCCTAGGGTTTTCTCTCTAAACCCTATTCTCTCACTATTTTACTACAACTGTAAATTCATCTTCATAACAGTGATATAAGTGCCCTAAAAACACATCTAGTGGTCAAAACACTTTAAAATTGCATAATAAAATTTTCTTAAGATTTTGGCCACTTGTGCATTGAAGATCTAGCCTAGATTTACATTTTAGCTGGTTGGAATATCACTTCATAGCTAAATAAATAGATATAATATTTTCTTAATATCACACTTAAAAGGGCCCAAAAATCAATTTTTTTGTTTGGCATTTTTTTCCAAGTTTTGGGCATATTTTGGCACTTGTTGTAGCATTGATAACTCACTATTTACATATTTTCCTACCGCTGTAATTAACATTTCAGATCTGATATAACTGTGTTAATATCATCATAAGAATGTTGAATACATCTAAATTATTGAGTTGGAAAAGTTGATTTGATAGTTGGGTTTCTCTTTCTTACATTGTGCAACTATATGCATCTTAAAATTAGCATCTAAGGAAAATTTATCCATTGCTATCATAAATTTCTTACTGTTGTCATATCATTCACTTATTTCTCATTAAGAGGTCATTGGAACATAATTGCATAAGTGATTTCATAGTTTTACATATTATTGTTCCTTGTTGCTATCATTGATATTGTGGAAGTAGCTAACACTGTGTTTTCCTTGTGAGTTTATATGTTATAAAGTTCATATTTCACATCTAATAAGCTCACTCACTAAAACACTCTAATCATAACTTTCCTTGGTATTGAGTATCTTTGGGCATTTGAAATCTAATTGGCATTGGAATATCTTGAGTGATTGTGAATGGCATCTTGTGTTGATAATTATTGGCTAATTAATAAGTGGATAAGTGTTTCAAGTTCCTTAAATTGATATCATTGATTAAATATCTTGTGGATTGATTTATTATTGGCACTTCCTTAGTTGTGAGATTGCACATAGCACATGATAAGTACTCTTGTTGTTAAAGTTTCATCATAACTTGAAGTACTTAAACATTACGATAATCTCAAACTAAGGATTTCACTCGTTATCATTGCATAAGCATTCTAGGCTTAGCTTGCATTAAAAATTTACCTCCAAGCATAAGCTTGCTTGATAGACTCCTATGACAACCTTTTCTCATCTAGCTTGATGGATATAACCCTTCTTAGTGGTTAACACAGTGACCTTGTAGTCATTAAAGACACAGTCTTTACTGTGCCAGAGGCACTGGGTGTTTGGAACACAGGGGGAGGTATCTTTAATCTCACATTTGCTTGTTTCCCACTGGCTTCCATCCCACAACCTACTCTAAATATTGTTCTCAAAACAGTTGAGGGAAAGGTTCCCTCTAGACTAGGCATATGATCTAAAACTAACCAATATCCTTGCATCACACTTAGATTTTAGGACTTTTATTTCATATAGGTTAGTTAATCATCCAAGCAATAGTTGTCCATCCAGTTACTTGCCTTTAATTTGTAATAAGTAAGAAATTTTGACTCCATAAGGCACTGGTCTCAATTCTAATTCTAATTGAATCCTTAATCTTGTTGAATTCTACCAAGTAGCTAGGCCACTCCACTATGTCTCTCAGACAAGCTGGTTCCCAACTTGTTTTCCATCAACTCATTTCCATAGGGACTACCCCCCATAGACTGATGTTGGGAGACAACTAGTTTAATCGAATCCTTAATCTTGTTGAATTATACCAAGTAGCTAGGCCACTCAACTATGTCTCCAAGACAAGCTGGTTACCAACCCTTTTTTCCATCATCTCATTTCCATAGGTACTACCCCCCATAGACTGATGCTGGGAGACAACTAGAACAGAGTGGGCGGGGATCAGAGTGATAACCCACGCCCTGATCGATTGTCGCAATACCTATATAATCTGAGTGACAACATTTTTTGGTGTCGTTTCCAGGGATATCTTATTCTCGACGCCTCAATGACATTATGTTATCTTCATAAATATTCTAATCCATTCATTGTCCCATCAAGTGACACAACCTTTTTTTTGTGCTTATCTTTCATCATTCTTTATCTTTTCATCACCTTATCATGTGTACTCTCACTAATCCTTTCATGTTGTTGACATCCACCTTTAGCACCAAGACATTTAGGTTGGTTTCCTATTTGGGTGGCGACTCCACTTGTTCAACCATTCACAAGATCTTACTCTAGAAGGAATCTTGGTAGCTTGGTTAACCCCGCACCGGATTCTAAAAAGGTTATAAGAGCTCGATTAAACAAATTACATTCTAGAGAGGAACTAAATTTTCTCAAAAAGGAAGCCCTCCCCGATATCCATTTTTTTCCATCAATCCTCTGAATCAAGACATCATGGGTGATTTTTACAAGCCTTTC
The DNA here is from genome assembly GCA_000404065.3 of Pinus taeda. Taxonomy (NCBI): domain Eukaryota; kingdom Viridiplantae; phylum Streptophyta; class Pinopsida; order Pinales; family Pinaceae; genus Pinus; species Pinus taeda. Next base: position 226,284 of record APFE030284438.1, read on the forward strand.
AACTTCCCCAACATTCAAGGATATCCTAATGATTTGCCAAATGAGTCTACTATGAGCAAGATGCCAATCTTTGAAGGAAATGATGTCATCAATGTTGAGGCAAATATAAAGAGTTTCAATAGTTTCATCCAAATATTTTCTCATACTACCACGTACAACCATGAAGATGTCAGAATGAAGTTATTTGTTCTGTCCTTAGAAGATGATGCTCTCAATTGGTTTCATGAAAAAGTTGATAATGCCTTTGATTCTTTAAGAACTCTCCTTTATTCATTCAAAGATAAATATGGGGATAGGAAAGAAAGAAAATATTTGGTTAAAGAAGTCAACACTATTAAGACAAGAGAGAATGAAACAGTGGAATAGTTTAACCAAAGATTGAATCAATAAACTTTTAAAAGATATGACTTAATACTACGAGTCCCCTGACAAGACGGTTTTGGAACAGTATCTTGAGGCTTACCATGTTGAAACTCAATATGAGATAAGACACGCTCACCCAAATACTCTAGTTGTTTCCCAAAGCACAAATGAAGAATTAGAGAAGGACAAGAAAGCCTCGGGAAAATCAGAAATCCCGATGTTTGAAAGAGGTCAAATCAAGTCTAAGCGGAAAGAATTTAAAGAAGAAGAGTATTGACCCAATTTATTAGAGAAATGAATGTTGATCATACAAAAAAAATGAATGACATATAGTCCAGGATGATTCATATGTTAAATATACAACCCCAAAGGTGATAACAATCCTTGGCTAAGAAGAAATCCTCCAAATGATCAAAGGCATCCTACACCCCTTGAGCCTGCTAATATGATTGATGAACATGTTCCTTTATGTAGACCTTGTGAGAGTTTTAATGAAGAAAGTACATGTCCCTTTACTAAAAGAATCTTGGAGGAAAGTACAAACCAACAGAATAATAATGCAATTCAAGATAACTCCAAAGAAAGTCGATGTGTCGACATGATTTCTTCAGCCTTTGCCATCAATACCTTCAATGAAGAAAAAGACCCCATTACTCAAGCATATTGCGAGAAGTCATATCAGGAACAAATTCTAAAACTTGCCAAAAGTAAAGGTTATACCTATCAAAGGAGAGGTAAAGATCCAAATCAAAATAAGAAAGTTCCTTCTGAAAGGTATAGGTCGGGATTAAAGGTGGATTGGGTAGCATGGATTAATGACTCAAGATGCCAGTTTCAGTCTTAGAAATTTTAAAGATCCTGTCACAAAGAGCTTCATTCTTCAGAGCTTTAGGCATTGCTCAACAAGAAAAAATTGATTCTCAACCTAAAGATGAAGAAATTAAGTATATGACCAATGAAGATCATCAGTCATTCTTTCTGACATTGGATATTATTGATCATCTCCTTCACAATTACATGCTTGATTCTGGTGCATCTACAAATGTTATGACTAAGAAAGTTATGGAACAATTAAACTTAAGAGTTTCTAGGCCTTATCACAACATTTGCTCAATGGATTCAAGAAACGTTGAAGTCCTTGGTGTGGTAAAGGATCTATAGGTCTCATTTGCTGATTATCCATATAGGATCGTCACCATGGATATAGCATTGATTGATGTGTCAGAGGTGTGGGGAATTCTTTTATCCAGAAAATTTATAGTTGATTCAGATGGATCTATCTTATGCCACTATTCTAGTAGCAACAAGTGGTATGGTTAGATTATATAGAGAATTAGAAAGAAGGAACCACATAGAAGTTCCAAAGAAGTTGGATAATGGTGAAGAGGTTGTTCCACAAGGTCATCTGCTGCATTTTGAGTCAAACTGTGTCTAGCCAGTTTATCATTTTTCTTAATTCCATCGCCCATCCCCTCCTCCAAGTAGAAAGAGAAGCAGGTTTTAGTTTAACAGAGATATGCAACACAATGGTCAGGAAATTCATCGACCAAAGAGGGTCAAGTTTCAACAATGAACCTCTGATAAGAAACCTATTGATCTACTAGTCAACAAACAGATGTCCAAGGTTGTGCCAGATCGATGGCATCTGATGCCATTAGGCATCGTTTATATAGTATCTCTAACCCTACTCCATTTTATTTCATGTCATTAGCTAGTTTTATTTCACGCATTTATGTTATGTCATTTATATTTTAGTTTGTTAGAGTATATTTTTCTATTCTAGCGAGATTTAGTCTATATACATGATCATTTCAATTTTGAATGGATATCTATTTAAAGGACTTCTGTTTTCTTGGATGCGGGATTTCAGGATTCTTACATTACTTCATGGAAGCAACATGTCCCAATATGGAGTCAGATGTTGTACCTTTTTGTCAAAGTTCCAAGGAAGCAGATATGCCAAAAAAATTTCAAAGGATCTGATCATCATTCAATAGTTTATTAAGTCATTGTAAACCTGTTTTACAAATTTATAATGTAAATGATGCTAGTAAAACCATGTGTGTATATAAAAATTGAGGTAAGCCTTTTGTTTTGGTGAAAGTTTTATCCTAGGAGGTTTTTCATCTCACTGATTCATTTGCGTTTATAAACAGAGATGATCGGAAAATTTTTTCCCTCCAACCTCACCCCAAAGCTAGGGTGGAATTTGTCGTCAAAGTCTTAGGTAAGTCCTAGTATTCTAGTTGAATCTTATGTAAAATTGATTTGAGAATAATTTAAGTGATTTGGCTAAATTATTTTTTTACAAAACACTTCGTCTACAAGATCATAATGTGTCGCAGAATTGGATATGTAATTTGAGGGTCTAAGATGAACAGGTATTCCCCCTTTGAGACTTGAATTTATAAAAAAATGATGTAAAAGTTAGTTTAGTGTATGGTCCCTCATACTTAGACACCATGACTAAAATATTAGAGGGTGTAAAAAATAATCAACCCCCTTAAGTGTCAATTAATTAATTTTTCTGTCAAAAAAATAAATAATCCTAAGCAAGAAAATTAATTAATTAGAGTCAAAATTAAGTTGATAGAGAAATTAAATTCTCTAAGTGGAAAAATTCATAGGTCTTAAAAAAAAAAAAAAAATTGGATGTTATCCACCAAGGGAGTATTGGATATTTCAAGAAAAATTGGGCCCTTGGACATTGGTGGTTAAATCAAAGTCAAAATTTTGAGGAAATTAGCTCAAAATAATTAATTTTGAGCTAAAAAATGAATTTAATGAGAAATTCAAAAATTCCTCAAAATAATTATTTTCAAAGACTAAGATTAAAACATCATCAAAGATTCATCAACGGGCAAGATTATTTTGATGATGATAGAGCCAACTAGCCATTATTTTTCCACTTGGAGTATTTATTTATAAATTAGAGAGTCATTTGAGTCTCAAGCCATCTGATGTTTGGCTAAGAAATTACCGTAGAAGAATTTATGCAACACTACAGTCCCGCTAGGAATATTTATTTGAATCAGAATAAATATTTTGGGGTGTAGTTCATGGTGCTCAGTGTTCATTTATTTGTGGTATGCGTTGGGTACGAGTTTTCCTATATCCTTCTTATTAATTTTAAAATTTGTTTTTCATTAGATGGAGATAAAGTCATTCTATTGATAAATTATGAGTTTATCTTAGATGATTTGATTCGCCATATGTCTAACATTTTTTCTTGAGAAAAAGATATAGTGTTTACAAGTTCCCCAGTCCTTGGTCCCCAAGTTCACAAAATGTGGGCATGAACTGACCTTGTTTTGACTCTGGATATTTATATGGTTGATCTAACTTCGCTAAGGCTATAGTGTGCATTAATTTTTCAAAGTATTATTAGCCATTTATTAAAGAAAAATCCATAATAATAAAATCTATATTTCTTGTGATTTCTTTCAAGCATTGTATATTTGTAAATAAAATTGTAAAATTATTTTGTATATAATTTTTGCTAATTGGGGTTTTAAAAATTTATGTATATATTGGGGTTTTGGGTATTTGTAAATCTATTTGTGCAGGTGAGATCAAGTGGAGAAAGATGAAATAGAGCTAGATCTATGCCCTTGAGGGTAAGATCTAGTCTCCAACATTTTTGCAGGGCCAACCACTGAAGAAATTGAGCAAAATTGCAGATTTGAAGGAGATTAATTTTTTTGAAGTTGGAGTTGTATTTTTCAACCTTCTTGGGCCCAGATCTAGCCCTTTTAGGGCTAGCGTTAGCCTCTTTCCCCCTTGTGTTTGTAGGTTTTAACCCCGTACAGAAATTACCTGCATACGAATTCTAAATCACAGAAAAAATAAAATGCGAGAGCATAACACATAAAACACATATACATAGAGATTTCCCACTGGATCTCAAAACCGAGACTACCAGCTTGATTTTTCATTATGTTCCTTTCAATGTTACAATACATATTTATACATGCCGAAGCATCCAATACCATGGACGAAACCATCGCAATCCAAAACCATGGACCAAAAACCATAGGTAGGTTCGCCCAACTAATATAGGGTCCAAAAAAAAATTTCTCGGGGCGCTGCCCGAACCCGTAGAGGGGGCTACCCGCCCCCTCAACCCCCCGGCAGGGGGGCTGCCGCCCCCCTGGACCCCCGCTGCACAATCGGCGCGCGGCGAAGGGGGGCTCCGCCCCCCCTCTAACCCCCCGGTTCACTACGTAGGTTAGTCGTGGAAAGAATATAACACAACCCAACAATTTTTGCAGGGCCAACCACTGAAGAAATTGAGCAAAATTGCAGATTTTAAGGAGATTAATTTTTTTGAAGTTGGAGTTGTATTTTTCAACCTTCTTGGGCCCAGATTTAGCCCTTTTAGGGCTAGCGTTAACCTCTTTCCCCCCTGTGTTAGCCTAAAATCCTCCTGCGTCATATTTTTAGGGCTTTTATGGGTTGGTCGTACCCTCTAGGGGCCTCAACCTACCCTTTCATCCTCTGCGTCAAGGGTTTTAGCCCTTTTTGGGGCTGGTCATGGGCCTAGGAGGTCTTGTCCCCCCTTATTTTCCCTAAATGAAAACCATAGAGGGATTTCCATGGGATTCTAATCCCATTAGGGCCTAGCTGCAGCCCTTTTAGTGCTTCTTCTTCCTCCTCTGCCTTTCTCTCTCCTCTTGTGGCCTATTCTCTACCTCTTTTCAGGATTTACCTAGCCTTTTCTCTTAGTCGTTGTCTTTCTTGAGCCTTTGTCCCTTGCTTTTAGCCTTCTTTGGCCCTAATTTGTCCCTTATCCATTTCTGAATTTTTTTGGGATTGAATACTTGATGGGTTTTGCAAAATTTTGGGCTCAAAAGCTTGTGTTTGCAGGTGGCAACTTCATTGGAGATTTTTTGGCAAAGTTAGGCAAGTAATGTACAAGGCCTTGGGCCTAGGGTTTTCTCTCTAAACCCTATTATCTCACTGTTTTGATACAATTGTAAATTCATCTTAATAACAGTGATATAAGTGCCCTAAAAACACATCTAGTTGGTCAAAACACTTTAAAATTGCATAATAAAATTCTCCTAAAATTTTGGCCACATGGGCATTGAAGATCTAGCCTAGATCTACATTTTAGCTTGTTGGAATATCTCTGCATAACTAAATAAATAGATCTGATATTTTTTTAATAATACACCTAAAAGGGCCCAAAAATCAATTTTTCAGTTTGGCATTTTTATTCGAATTTTTGGGCATGTTTTGGCACTTGTTGTAGCATTGACAACTCACTGTTTACATATTTTCCTATTATTGTAATTAACATGTCAGGTCTGATATAAATGTGGTAATCTCATCATAAGAAGGTTGAATACATCTAATTATTGACTTACAAAAGTTGATTTGATAGTTGGGTTTCTCTTTCTTACATTGGGCAAGCATATGCATCTTGAAATTAGCATCTAAGGAAAATTTAATCATCGTTGTCATAAATTTCCTACTTCTGTCATATCATTCACTTATGGCTCATTAAGAGGTCATTGGAACATAAATTCCTTAAGTGCTTTAAAAGTTTTACATCTTATTGTTCTTTGTTGCTAGCATTGATATTGTGGAATTAGCTAACACTGTGTTTTCCTTGTGAGTTTATATGTTATAAAGTTCATACTTCACATCTAATAAGCTCACTTACTAAAACACCCTAATCATAACTTTCCTTGGTATCGAGTATCTTTGGGCATTTTAAATCTAATTGGCATTGGAATATCTTGAGTGATCTTGATTGGCATCTTGTGTTGATAATTATTGGCTAATTAATAAGTGGATAAGTACTTCAAGTTCCTTAAATTGATATCATTGATTAAGTATCTTGTGGATTGATTTACTAATGGCACTAAGTTAACTGGCACTTCCTTAGTTGTGAGATTGCATATAACTCATTGATAAGTACTCTTGTTGTTAAAGATTCATCATAACTTGAAGTACTTAAACATTAAGCTAATCTTAAACTAAGGATCTCACTCATTATCATTGCATAAGCATTCTAGGCTTAGCTTGCATTAAAACTTTACCTCCAAGCATAAACTTGACTGATAAACTCCTAGGACAAACCTTTCTCATCTAGCTTGAGGGATTCAACGATTCTTTGTGGTTAACATAGTGACCTTGCAGTTGTCAAAGCCACAGTCTCCACAATGCCAGAGGCACTAGGTGGTTGGAACAGAGGGGAAGGTATCATTAATCAAGTCTTTTCTTAGTTCCCGTTGGCTTCCATTCCACAACCTACTCTGAATACTGTTGTCAAAACAATTGAGGGAAAGGTTCCAATTAGACTAGGAATATAATATAAAACTAACCAAGATCCTTGCATCACACTTAGATTTTAGGACTTCGATTTCATATAGGTTAGTTAATCATCCAAGCAGAAGTTGTCCATCTAGTTACTTAGCATTAATGTGTAACAAACAATAAATTTTGACTCCATAAGGCATTGGTCTCAATTCTAAATCTAATTGAATCCTTAATCTTGTTAAATTCTACCAAGTAGCTAGGCCACTCAACTCCATCTCTCGGGAAAGTTGGTTCCCAACTTGTTTTCCATCATCTCATTTCCATAGGGACTACCCCCATAGCCTGTTGTGGGGAGACAACTAGAATGGAGTGGGTGGGGATCATAGTGACAACCCCCACCCTGGGCAGTTTTCGCAGTGCCTATACAATCAGAGTGACAACACAACCTAATCATAACTATAATCTTAGTCGCTAGGAGCTTCCTATTTGATGTCATTTTTCAATAGAGGTTCCATGTCTTATGTATCCATGTCCACATCTCCTTAAACCCATTGAATAGTTGCTTGTTCCCTCTTTGTGTGCCAAACACAGCCTATGGATATCTTGGAAGGAGTGATAATAGAGAGTGAGGAAATGTCTCCAATCCTTGAGCCTCTAGCTAAACCAAGTGCCAAATCATACATTATGTTGCAATGAACCTTTAGATGCTCTATTTGTTAACTTTTCCTTGCCAAAACCATCAAAATATCTTAATTCTAGGAGGTCTCTTGCTCTTAGATAGTGGGAAGTGTTTTTTTCTTTCATATTCCTTTCATAATGACATTGGTCCCTATGCACTTCACATAAGAAATGGCAATGACACCTATCCTTTGTCATTTTCCACCCTATATTCAATTAGATACAACAAAACGAGGCGAGAATCATAAATTACCCTCCAAAATAAGATAGGAGTATAATCATAAGTGCCCAATTCCACTAAGAAATAATTTTGAGTCTCTATGAGTGTTGAAATCATGTAGCTTCAGGAGGAGGTACTCCCACAAGCCCTTGGTGGTAGGCTTGTGAGAGAAAATCCACAAAGAATGAACATGTGGGCTTTGCACCCAAGTTTGGAGTTTTGGACCCAAAGTAGTGGGTTCAGAACTCAAGAAATGAATCTAATTTATTTATGAGTAAAATCATCTCATGTTGGCTAGTAAGGCCAAGAGACATGACCCTTAGGGTTTCACACCCTTTGGACAAGTATATATAGAAGCCAATGGAGAGGCTAAATCACAAGAATAAAATGACATGTCTTTATTTTGGAATATGACAAAGAAACAGTTGCAGTGAAGCTAAGAGGTTGAGCACCATGTTGAGGCCTATTAGGCAACATCAAGGATGAAGGGGCACATGGCCTGCTATAGAGCTTGTGGAGGATAGGGTGAGGCCTATAAGGTGTTGGTTGTACCTTTTTTTAGGGAAATAAAGGTCATAAAGAGCTAGATATAACTATTTATGTCAACAGAGGTCCAAGGGATCAAACCAAGGGCTAAAGGAAGCTTGCTAGGGCCTATTGCAGGCAAGGAAAACTAAGTTCAGCGTGAATAAGTCTAGCTGCAAGGGACAACAACAACAATGGAAGATAGTGGGCTAAAGGAAAAAACCTAGGTGAGTAAATTGGTTTGCTGATTAATCTAGTTGCTACAATTGTGTATTTAAAGTGTTGTAGGCATTGGTTGTTTGGAAGCTAAGAGCTTAAGGGACTTGGAATCAACCCTAGGTAATATGGTCAAAAGGAATTGACCTGATATTGGCATTGTACAAGGATTATAGAGGGCCATGATCCCTAGTATTGGAGCCTTGTGATTTTCTTATAAATGGACTGATAAGAAACAAGTGTCGGCATTAAAATCTTGTGTACTATCATTGATATTATTGTTGTTATATTTCCACTGTGAAAAATTGTTTGAATTTAGGCATTTTCAATGTGTTTATGTTTTCTATTTAATATCATAGACTAGGTCTTGGGTTCGTAGATTTCTTACATGGTATCAAAGCTATTTTGAAGAGAAGTTGGGTCAACAGTGTGCACAAGTGGTAGCTCTAAGACAGAGATGAGTTTCCTTGTTGTTAAAGGAAGGACCACTGGTCAAGATGGTTTCTAGCTTGAGGTTTTTGGATTAGTTGGAAGGGATTTCCAACTATTGTTCATGGAAAGAAAGAATCAAGCTAGTGTCGTTGGTAAATTGTCTATGGGATTATGCTAACATTGAGATCGAGGCACCAACTGATGCAATAGATTTGGCCATATATACGTTAACAAATTCAAATTCCAAGTTGATCATTCTTGATGGAGTCAAGGATCACTTGATACCCCATCTCACCAAAAAGAACATTGCATGGCACATGTGGGAAGCTCTGAAAGAGTTGTTTCAGAACAAGAACAAGAATCGAAAGATGGATTTATGAGAGAAGCTCACAAACATCAGGATGATAGGTTCATAGAATTTGACTTCATATCTCATAAGGATTTCACAAGTTCATGATGAGCATGCAACTATAGGGCATAATGTGGAAGAATACAAGTTAGAGAGGATTACAATAAAGGGATTCTTAGAGTAGTGCCAGCCATCCATCGAAGGAGCAGTCTCACGAGACAAGCTTCCAAATTTGAATAGCTTATGGGATGATTTCATCCAGAAAGAACTTCGGATGAGAACTTTTAGCAAAAGAGTCCCAATGATGAGAACGATGTCCTCGTTAGTAAGATGAAGAAGAGAAAAGGGAAGTTCGACAATGGAAACAAGAAGGACTCAAGAAAAGTGAAATTTTGTGCATGTGGAGTGTTTGGTCATTATGAAAGCAAGTGTCCACACAAGAAGAAAGGAGGGAAAGAGAAGAATCCTAAGATGGTGGTGGTTGCTCCAGATATAGTTTACATGGATAATTTTGCTAGGAGGTTTGATGAGAAGTTTTCTCTCATCTCTTATTTATCTGGGAGCATCATTTTGTGAGGGTGCTCGGTTCATAGATAGTAGAGAATCGAAGCTTATGAATGGACTATAGGAACTATTTGAGATCCTAACTAAATGGGACTCTGGTCTTCATGCAAATATTGGTGACAAGAGTTAGCATGCAGTTGAAGTAACAAGGGCTATACCATTTAGGATGGAGTTAGGAGGATTGCTGCAAGTCCAGGATGTACTTTGGGTACTAGAGGTCAGGTGAAACATGCTTTCAATCTCAGAAATGGGAAATGGGTTTGATGTTATTTTCTAGAGTGGAAAAATGATTCTTAAGCCTAATGGATCGAACTCTAGCACAGGAGTGGTTCTTGGAGTTAAAGAGAATGGTCTATACATTCTAAAGGGAAACCCTATAGACTAGGGAAAGAACGTTTTTGAAACTTATAGGGAGCCAAGTTCCAGAGGGAGTTCACAAATTCAAAGGAAGAATTAGAACCTACAGAAAAGCGCATCAATAGAGGGATGAAAGGAGACGTCCATATCTGACAAGAGGTAGCCATGGAATGACTTAAAGGCCCATCAAGAAAAGAAGAGGTAGGAGGCTTATAGTAGTAGGGACACTTCCAAGAAAGATTTTGTTCTTACAACAAGTTTTGCTTCTGTGAGAGAGAGAAAGTGTATGATGATTCTTAGAGAGCAACCATTGAAGAGGAGCATGTTTCAGTGTTGGAAATAGAGATACTTCCAAGGGAAGGAAAGTACCTCCCTCGCTAAGAGGGAGTGTTGAAATTGTGTAGCTTCGGGAGGTACTCCCACATGCCCTTGGTGCTAGGTTTGTGAGTGAGAAAACCCACAAAGAATGAATTTGTGGGCCTTTCACCCGATTTTGGGGTTTTGGATGCAAAGGAGTGGGCCTGGAACACAAGAAAATGAATCTAATTTAATTATGAGTCAAGTTGGCCCATGTCGGCCAACAAGGCCAAGAGATATGACCCTTGGGGTTTCACATCCCTTGGACAAGTATATATAGAATTCAAAGGAGAGGCTAAATCACAAGAAGGCAAGGACATATCTGTCTTGTGGAAGATGGAAAGGAAGGAGCCGCAACCAAGCTAAGAGGTCGAGCACATGTTGAAGCATGTAGGCAGATGGAGGGCTTGCTACAGAACTTGTGGAGGATAAGGTGAGGCTTGTAGGGTGTTGTTTGTACCTTTTTTCAGTGAAAGGAAGATCATAAAGAGTTGGCTATAAGTGTTGATGTTGGTAGAGATATCAGGGAGTAAGCCAAGGGCCAAAGCTGTTGAAGGAAATGTAACTAGATTTGGTCTTCATAATGTACTTTTGATATTTTTACTTATTCAAGAAAAGAGATATTATTTTTATAATATATGTCAATGAGTTTCTTGCTCATTGAAATAGGTATACCACATGTTTAATTGCTATAGGTGAGTCAAGGGGTCAAAAGAAAAGCTTGAAGACCTTAAGGGTATGTTAAACCTTGTATGTTTATATATTAGAGCCAAGGGAATACCTCCAAGCAAAGTCAACAAGTCTCCTCCATGCAACGACACCTATAAAAGAAGCAATCTGAATTATAAATGTCAAGTCGGCCTGCAATCTTCTAGTCGGTCTTCAAGTTGGCCTAAAAGGAGGGACAATCCTCTATATATAGAGGTTGTCCACTCCATTATAATGTCAAGAAACGATCTCTGAAATCAACGAAGAAAAGGTGCAAGTAAAAGGTGATAAAGTGACAAGAAAGGGAGCCTCTAGTGTAGATACAAGGAGAAGTCTAGGCCAAAGTTAAGAGGATTGTTTTCTAGGGTAGAAAACAGTCACACATGCGAGAAACAAAGCCTCTTCCTGTGCTCACTACTACATTACCATCACAATCACATAACATTTTTGGTTGGTCAATCTAAGTAGGCCTATAAGGCCCCTCACTTAAGAGAAGAAGGGTGAGGTCAACATCACAAAGAAAACAGTCACATGTGCGAAGGTAAAGATGTTGTCTCTGCTGTCATAACAACCCTCCCATTACAGTCATATAAGTTCATTGATTGGTGAAGAGAAGAAATGAATCATCATAAGAAAAGGGTCTCATAAAAGGCATCTCTTCTAAAGAAATTGCAACAAGGTTTACCAACAAGTTAAAAGAAGAACGAAGTGCTGGAAGGAGGACAAAGTTTCGGGGAACGAAGTGCTAGAAGAAGTGTTGGGGAACAAAGTGAAGAAAGGATAAAGGACTTGACTTGTGCTTAGAGGATATTCTTTTCATGGGTCTAGGGTTTGGCATTGATCAATAAGAAGCTTCAATAAGAGAAACTTACTAAAGGGTTTTCCTCTCAAGAGAAGAGAAGTTTTGGCCTTGGTAGAGAGCCAACATCTTATGTTCTTATTCTTATGTGTTGGTAGCAGTGTGATGAAGTACACACACATGCATTAATAATAATAAGAAGAAGATTAAAATAACAAGAAAAAGTAAAACGACTCCACAAATTGTTATCAAGTAACGAATAATCACACTCCACTTATTTTCCCTAGATTCTTCAACAAAAGGAAGTCTGTTAGGGCCTTTTCCAAGCAAGGAAAACTAACAACACAGTGAAGAATTCTCGCTACAAGGGATAATAGTAGCATTGGAGGATAGTGGGCTAAAGGAAAAATCCCATGTGAGTAAATTGGTTTGGTGATTAATCTAGTTGTTATAGTGGTGTATTTAGAGTGTTGTAGGTGTTGGTTGTTGGGAATATGAGAGCCTAAGGGACTTGGCCTTAGCCATAGGTAATCCAGTCAGAAGGAATTGACTTGATATTGGCATTGTACAGGGATTGTAAATGGCCATAATCTCTAGTACGAGAGACTTGTGATTTTCTTATAAATGGGCTGATAAAAAACAAGTTTGGGCATTAAATTGTTGTGTGCTATCATTAATATGATTGTTGTTATATTTCCCTTGTGCAAAATTATCTGAAATTAGGTATTTTCTATGTGTTTATATTTTATAGTTAAGAGCATAGATCGTACATGGAATGCTAAATTTCTATCAATAAAAAATTGAAACAAAAGCTTCTATATCCAAAGCTAACACGAATGGGAGAAGAAAATCAAAATCAAGGGAGGTGGAAAGTGTATAGAGCACACCCATTCACATAAATTTTTCCAACATCCAATAATATAGCTTTAATCATCTTTCATATTGCAGGCATGTTATGTTCCCACACAACTTCTTCATATTCATTTTGTCCAAATTTGTGTCCCATACTTTGTGCAATGCGAATAATCGTCTCCAAACAAAAATTGGCGTTTATTCGGGGACTATCAGTGGTGTAATGAGCTAGAAGGTTACGGGGCTCTTTACCTACCATTGCTTCATCTTACCGGTAAATACTCACCAAAAGGCCGCCAGGGTTATTCTCATCTTAACCAGGCCCATGCATGGCCGCAATTTCTGGTTTAGAAAACTGGAATCACGGCCCTCGGCATTTACAGCAACACAACCAATCCTCGTCAAGAGAATTTTAATTAAGGCCATAAGGGTCAATTTCCACTATGGCTGGTAAAATTTCAGCGAGATGCATCACTTAGATTAACCCATGAAATTTTGAAGTTTCGAAATCCCATTGCAAGTCAAGCAAGATGAATAGAAACGTGGCTGCTAGTCCCTGCCTAAGGGAAAAATAAATATAACTTGGTTCCATAGTGAGGAATTAAGGTTACATTGTCACATTCAATGTTATAATTCATTGTTTCATTTTGAATAGACCCAGTTTCATCTCCATTAACAATCTAAATCACAGCGAGAAACACCAATATAAATCCATAATAAGATCATACTACAGGTTTTTTTCACACGTAGTTCTAGGATCTACGAGAAAATGTTGGAGTTTCTCAGTCCCCGCTATCCATCCCAATTGACTGTGAAAAGGATAAATCTGGATGGGTACACAATTACACTAAGTAGTTGAGGAAGACTACGTTATTACCTTGTAGAGTTCTTGATCTTTGAAATAGAGCATATCACACTCCAACTAACAACGATCCCCGTGAATTGATAGAACACAAAGTATTGTTCAATTCTTTAGGTATATGTGCATCCAAATATTTCGAGTTATCCTGACCTGCGGGAAATTCTTTGGTGTTCGCAACAGTGATAGTGCCTACTCCAACCAAGCCTCTATTGATGAGCAGACCAAACTCTGGGCCATAATAATTCATGAAGTGGTTCATGAATATTAAATTAAAGTACCGGGCTTTCATTTTATTGATCTAAGTCCTTTAATTTTGTAGGCACGTCAACCAATCTTCCTTTAAGCAGTGTGACCTCTGAAGATATTTATGATGTTTTTGATGTTTCATATATGTTTGATGATATCAAAACAACATGAAATCTATGAAATATATACATGGAAACATATCCATGTGTATTTCCTTCAGTATAGACTATATTTGACAGAGTCTAGGGAACACATTATCATCGAAAGAGGAAATTTCACTTAACTAAATTATTAGATATTTTCTTGCCAAAGAAATCAGGGGATGGGGTATTCTTAATTTGAGGATTTTTGACAAGGCTCTAATTTGCAAGTCTTTTTGGAGGGGTGTTTTTGGGGAAGGTCCATGGAGCAAGACTACAAAGAAAAAGTATATGGCAAATAAAGACATCATTCACTGGTTCGAAATGAGAAATATTGGGGTCTCTTATGGATTGGCTACCTGGATGAGTTTTAGAAAGATTGAAACTTATTTTCTAAAAAATTTGATATGGAATTTGCAAACTAAGGATAAGATCCTCATAGGCATTGATCCAATTATGGGAGGGGGAAAAATCATTGATATTCCTAAGTCTCTGTTATACTTTTTTCACAGAAAAGGCTTTTTCACATGGAACAAACTAATTGCTTCTTGGCTGGGTCCTTTTCCAATTTGGAAGGATTCCTCAGGTCTAGGTATGTCGGAAGATATGGCACAACTGTGGATGCAGGTAATGAATAGCTTGAAGAATTGTGGAATCTGTTGAACCTTGGATGAGGATGTCCTCACATGGAATGGAAAAAGCGCAAAGGAGTTGATCAATGTTAAGGATACCTACACAAATCTTATCAGGATGCTATGTGAACAACCTCTGCTAATTTATCCTGTCATCTTTTGGAAGTCTGGTTATCCACAAAAATCCATCTTATTTTCTTGGTTGGTATTCCACAACAAAAAATTGACATGGAATAACTTACAAAAGCGAAATTGGCATGGCCCTGGATTAAGTTATGCTTGTAAATCAGCTGAGGAAAACAATTTCCACTTGTTTTTTCAATGTTCTTTATCTCAACAAATATGGCGAGACTTGGCTGCTCATTATGATTTTCCCTATATTACTCATGACTCTATTTCTAAAGCTTTTCTTTGGTGGAGTTGTCAAAAAGCGTCATGGAGACCCATTATTATTTTTGTCCTTTGGCATATATGGAAGTGGAGGAACCATTGTATTTTCTAAGAAAGAAGGGTCCCCATCTTTGTCTTCGATAAGATTGTGTCATCCATTGACTCTATCTCGGTTAAAACTTCTCTGGGTCATAAGTCAAAACAAGCGGATTCTCCACTGGACCAAATGCTATTCCCAAGAGCGTTCTTTGATGGGGCTTCTCAGAATGATATTTGTGGATGCGATGTTCAGATTTGCATGGATAACAACCTGCAATATCAAATATATTGGAATGGAGGATCAGGCTCCAATATTAAAGCAAAAGCTATGGCACTCGCTGGTTTACTATTCATGTGTCAGTTTCTAAATATTCAATCTCTTCATATATATGGTGACCCTAAAGTCATTATTGAGCATGTCACTGAAAAAAACCACATTAAAAATCAGTGTCTAGACAGTTGGATGTACAGAATCATGACTTTGTGGAAGGGCGAGGAGGGCTACTCAATTAGCCATATCTACAGATCGCAGAATGTTCAGGCAGACATATTGTTGAAAAAGGGTCTACATTCTTGTCCAGGCATCTAGAATATGGAGGTAAAATTTAAGGCAGAAAGTTTTCTCATTCAGGAATTCTCTCTCCCTGGTTCTTAACTATTTTTTAGAAAGATCCCATGTATGTTTTTTCCTGTTATTTATTTAGGATTATCTAAAATACTATCCCTTTCAGCCCTACAGATGCATAATGCACCATATGAATATCCGCTATTTTGAACATGTGGTTTATCTAAACTATCATCCTCATGCAGTAGAAGTTTTTCATGCTGAATCATGATGAGTCAACTCTATTGTTAAATTCTGTATATTCTGTAATTTTGTATTTTGGGAACATTTGGCAAAGAACTATCTGCTGTCTGTTTATCAGGATGGTCATGACCATTACATAGACAAGATGTAGTTTTGACAATTATATAACTGATATAATATTATTATGCTTTTTCTTCCTAAAAAAAAAAAAAATTATTATTTATCATCTTACAATGCATTCAAACTTACCCATTTCTACCATTAAATTTGACATTGCGACCCCAAAGAAATATCTAAGCATTGTAGCACTCAATTTGCAATTGTGATGATAGCGTATTCATAAAAATATAAATGAATTTGTTTGTTTATTGAGATTCAATATGAGAATAACGTCTTGATATATTGGACTAAAACTTGCAGTGATTCCAAATATCAGTGTTACGTTTGCATAGGAACGAAAGAGAACTCTTTGAAAAAAATGCACCCACCCTTTTAAGGGCAGTAATAACGGCCAAAAGCCTCGGAGAGAATAATTGAAACAAGGTTAGTATAACATTTCTATCAAATGTGAATAGCATGGCATGGCTTGAAAACAAACAGAGGAATGCAAGCAGAGTTTGGCTTTGAAATTCTGAATGAGAACAAAACAACGTTTTTCTCCATAAAACCATCTTTACTAAAAAAAAATTGCAAACACTCACAACAATTTAAATTTAGAAATCAAATCAACCCAAAGTTAACCTCAACCTTTTCCTTGGGTAGAAATGTTGAAATTAATGAAAAAATATAGTCTTTTCTATATTAATGTAATTGGTTGTTTGTTGTTCTACATTAAAGTTGAGATCCTTTATTTAGGTCCAAGATCCTCTTATTTAGGGAATGGTTCAAACCACCCAACTAATGTATAATTTTATATCTACCAGACTTAAATTGAATGAAGTGTGTGGAGTGCTTCACATTCTGCAGAGGACTCACCTAGAGAGCCTCTTGATTTTATCTCATACTCTGGTTCTCCTGGATTTTAACATGGTATCGGAGCATTGGATCAGAGGCTTGTGTGTTTTTTATTAAGCGAGGTCGAGTCCTTGAAGGTGCACTGCGTGATCTCTGGTGTTGAGAGCGAAAGCCTTTTCCTGGTGCATGGCGTGTTGGAGCGGCTTGGGTGGATATTCTAAGTGCATTTATGTTTGTGCCTCTAGTGATTGAATAACCCACAAATAGTGACAGTGGTCGTCGTGAAGGAGACAATTATCTTTGCATTTCTTTCACCCCATAGTTGTTCTGTTGTAGTGGAACGGTGTGTGTGATCTCATTTGATTGTGTGGTCAGTATTTTGGGCAATCTTCCTATTGAGCCCGTCGGTGGAGCCTGTGTCATTTTCTAATTCTGATTAGGGTTGTGATCGTGGAATTTCACCCATCGCTTGGTTGTATTTGCTGTGATGGGAACAATGTTTCATTTTGCAGGATTGTTGTGTGGATTGACATCATTCCAGTGGCAGCGTGGATCATTGATTAGAGTGGTGTCGTGGCATCGAAGTGGTGTGAAGAGTAAAAGCCGAGCTTCTGTATCCTCTCGTTGAGCAGTGTGTGGTAGTAGAGGCTGTAACTGCTCGTCAAGCAGCGTGGAGCATTGATCTGAAGAGGCACGGTGTTGATCGGAGGAGGCACGACGTGGATGCAGTGGCAGCATTCAATCTGTTGGTGGATCATTGTGTGTGAGCATCATCGGTTTTTGGATCAGTCGCTGCGTGGATCTCTGCTGTGGAGTCGCTGTAATTCCTCTGTTTTTAGCAGTGCATCGATTGATTGAGAATACAACTTGGAGTCTTATTGCATCTCGGTATTGCAAGTTAATTGTGATCAACGATGGATGCGTGCCATCATGGAGACCATGGTATCGAGATCATTTTTGTTATTGTATGCCATCTCATGATCTGAGGTGCAGTAGTTGCTCCGTGTCGTCATTGGAGTTGGTCTTCATCAATTTTTTTCTTGCAGACCTATGTTTGGAGGAAAGCTCGTTGTGCGTTTTGCTGCTGGTGCAATTTTGATAACGTGGAGGTGTCGTCGTTGCACAATTATGGTAATATTATTCATCATTAGATTACATTGAGCTGCCTCGAGTAGTTTCGAACTGTGTTTGTTGGACTGCATGTGGTTTGAGAATGCGATTGTTGAGCCATAAGTCAAGATGGGGCGAACCAAATCGTTGGAGAAGAGTCAATTCATAGAAGAGTAGGCATTGTGGGCATGGAGAAGATTTGCAGAAGACAGAAATGATGCGGCTGCGTAGTGTTTCTTGAAAGAGAAGTGAGAAAATTACCATCCCCTCTCGAGCCTGGATACTAAAACTGAAGCACCTGTGTGGAGCTGCCTATGGAGTGTAGTGTGAGGGTGAGAGAGCCTATTTTGCGTTGTACCGAGTTTTGTGTTGTGATCCAACTGTGGGTAGTGAAAAGAGCTGAGTTCGAAGACGATGCTTTAAAGTTTATATGGGATAAAAACACCATGCTTTATATGAGCATTGGAGCGTGTATTCGTGGTTGGAGCATATGCCAAATCTAGCCAACGTGTAGGGAAAAGTTGTGATGAGCCAAGTTTTGTGTGTAGCCAGGGTGAACTAGGTCAACTATTTTGTTGTAAAAGAGGTGAGGAGTTGTACTAAAGAAAGTCAACCGTTGGAGTTGTGAGGCGATTTTATTGGTGCAGAATTGTTGTCATATGAGGTGTGTGGGGGTCTAGGAAAGAAATTTGGAGTGAGATAAGTGGCGTTGTCAATATGTCTATATTTTTAGACATCTTAGACATTGATCCTATTGATGATGTTTTTTTCATGTGGCCATTTGGAGGCATTTTTTGGCTTGGGCAGTGTTTTTTAGTGAGAAGATTTCTCCAACAAACAGTGTGGTTTTATTAATGACGAGAAGTATCATAAGCCACACTCTGCTCAACATGTTTTTGCAATTGAAGAGTGACTAGTGGTTCATGAAGAAGGGCGTAAACACTTGAATCATGAACCTATTGTTCAAGATCTAGATGATGATGAGGGAAACACTGAACTAAGAGAACAACAGAGACAAAGAGGAAACAAAAGTGTCTTTAATGGAACTAACAATTCTTATCAAACCAATTATCATCTCAAGATTTTCCATCTCAAAGCTCCAAAAGTAATCTACATGGGACAAAATAAATCATACTATACATCCTTAATAATAAGGAGAATGGACTTTAATGAGGTGATCCACAAGGAGCAATCGAATCAGATAAAACCTTGTGCGGGTGGAAAGATTCTCATGCTCAGATGATTGATACTGGAAGTATTGCTTCAAGTAAGCTTGCACTCCGTGGAGCTTTATCTATCACCAATGATCAAGACAAACCACATCAAGTGGCCTATGTTAAGCCAAGGAAGGAAAAATATGACTTTGGGTGAATTTCTCAATTAAGGGGGAGTGTTGAATTAATGGATAAATCTAGTCTTTTCTATATTAGTTTAATTGGTTTTTTGTTGTTGTACATTAGGATTGAGATCCTCTATTTAGGTCCAAGATCCTATTATTTAGGAAGTGGTTCAAACCACCCAACTAATGTATGATTTTATATGTATGATGAATGAAGTGTGTTGAGTGCTTCGGCATTCTCCAGGTGAGTCACCTAGAGAGCCTCTTGATTTTATCTCATATTATGTCTCTCCTTGATTTTAATATGGTATCAAAGCATACGATCAGAGGCCTTTGTATTGTTTATTAATTGAGGTCAAGTCCTTGAAGGTGGACTATGTGATCTCTGATGTTGAGAGTGAAAGCCTCTGCTTGGTGTGTGGCATGTTGGAGCAGCCTGCATGCATATTCTAAGTGCATTTATGTTTGTGCCTCTGGTGATTGAATAGCCCACAGACAACATCGGTGGTGGATGTGAAGGACACACTCATCTTCATATTTATTTTGCCCAAGAGTTGTTCTAATGTGGTGGGATGGTGTGTGTGATCTGGTCCAATTGTGTCCTTAGTATTTTGGCCGATCTTCCTATTGATCCCATCAATGGATCCTGTGTCGTATTCTAATTTTTATTAGTGTTATGATTGTGAAATTTCCCCCACCACTTGGTTTTCTCTGTTATAGTGGATCAACGTTTCATTTTGTGGGATCGCCATGTGGATTGACAATGTTGTAGTGGCAGCATGGATCATTGATTAGAGTGGTGTCGTGGCATCATAGTGGCGCAACAAAGGAGGTGTAGAGAGTGAAAGACGAGCTATTTTATCTACTCATGGAGTAGTGTGTGGAATCTTAGGCCGTATCCGCTCGTAGAGCAGTGTGGAGCGTTTATATGAGGAGGTGTGGCATTGATCAAAGGAGGCACATCGTGGCTGCAGTGGCAGCATTCAATCGGTTGGTGGATCATTGTGAGTGAGCATTGTTGGTGCATGGATCAATCATTGTATGGATCGCTGTTGTGGAGTCATTGCAATTCCTCTATTTTTAACAGTCCATCAATCGATTGAGAATACATCTTGGAGTCGTATTACAGCGCGATTGTGATCAGCAGGGGATGTGTGCCATCGTGGTATCATTATCACTGTTGTTATTGTATGTGATATTTTTTTGTATGTTTACTTTTTTTGTGCTAATAACAATTACAGATTTGTAAACATGTGCTTGTTTCTTTCTTTTCTAGCTAAGATTTCCTTAGTTGTTGGTGCTTACAAACAAGTGAATTTCCTTAAGTTAAACAATACATTCATGAGAAAAATAGCTTCAAAAATGACTAATGAACAACAAACATGTACAGTGCAGCAAACCATCAAAGGTACATATTAACACAATGTTTTAATGAAAGAGTTCACCCCTTCTGGGCTACATCTCTTTGGTTCAGCCTCCATGGCTTGTGCCTCTGTATTAGTTCAATGTGGAAAAAATGTTGTTTACAAAGCTATATGGCTCCTGACACCTACACCAATGTGTTCAGAAGGATCAAATTAGCTAAAAAAACTTCTTTCTGATCTCAATTTGGTCGAAAATTGAGCAAGTTATGCTTCATTCAATTTTTCTTAGGAAACCTCTGCTAAATTTGGAGAGACTCCAGTTAAGTCTACCAAAACTCGCAGTTTCCGCCTAATTTGGCGTGCCGCCAACTTAATCAACTGTTTAATTAAATGTTAAATGGAATTAATTAATATTAAGTGCGATTAGCATGCTAAGCACCATCCATTTTTCTGTCGGTCATTTAACACACATTTAAATATAATTTTGTGGCTTTACTTTTTAAATCCTCTGCCCATGGTTCAACAGTTAGGCCTTGGTATTGGGGGGGGAGGTTATTGGTTCAAACTTGCCCTCTGCCCATCCCATAACATATATTTTGCCACTCGAAATATTACCAAAAACTTTAAAAGCACCACCCGAAATATTCGTTGACTTTGGTATAGTTCGATATTGTTGATTTAGTTTGGAAATTTATAAGGTTTATAATATATGGGTTTATAATATATGCGGATTTTATATATAATATCAAGTATATATATAAGTATATAATATATTTATATATATAAATAATAATAATAATAATGATAATATAATATATGAATTAAAAATCATAATAAAATAATTATATATATTATATTTAGAGAGAGAAGAGAGAGAGAGAGATAATTTCCACATAATACTAATCATAAACTCATAATTCCATCTTGGAGCCAACTAGGTAATTTCACCTTCTCTGAGCCAAACTAGCGAATCCGAAGGTGACACTTGTCACAGCCCCATTGGGTGAAAACTGAAGAAGATTCCCCCTGCTGACTAGAATGCCATGTCATCATTCTGTCACATTCTGCAATTTTTTTTGCTGTTTAGGAAAACCAACAACAGGCCTTTTCTCCTTCATCCAGACTTCATTTTCAGTGAAACAAATTGAGTTGCTATCATCTTAACGAGATGAACGTAGCCATACAATTTTTGAGCCAATCTAAGAACTTCGATTTTTGAGCTAAATATTGAGAACCTGATCATTCCTCCCCACTAGAAGCATTTTGGACTCGAAAAGATACTATTATCTGACAAGTAGATGAGGTTACAACCCCCTCACCTTCCCAAGCTCGATCCAATTGGCTTTTGACGAATTTGTTTCCTTGAGCTCCTCTCTAAGGAAATCAACATTCTCTTGCCATGAGGACCCCGTTCTATACATGTACTTGTCTTTGCCCCTTTCAAGTTGATCTTGAAGTGTTTTTTGCACCATTTTTAGTCTTTCATAGAAACTCATGGTTGTTTCCATGTCGCCATTAAAAGAAACATCCTTCTTACCATGAGGACATAACAAAATATAGTGCAAATGGATGACACATTTCACTACTTGGTTTACAAGACTCAAGCTTGATTGTACATCTTGAAAGTGTGAAATTTTATGAACATAACTTTCATGTAAAATATAATGATGCCCGAATACAATAGTTACATAACCAATAGGCCTAAAAGGCATAACAATAAACTTGCTGCTTATAACTCTTTTGTACCTTTGAACCAAGTGAAATTTTTAACAAGTATCCATCCAAAGAAAGTGCATGGATCATTGCAACTTAATCTTTACACCATGGAAATCTTCTGAATGAAATAAGATGGTGAAGTTGCTTGCATAAACATGAAATTAAAATGAACCTTTCAAGTTTGAAAGAGCATAAAAATTAATTGAACTGATCTTTTGGTTTGAAGCAACACATGCCTCTTGTTGTTTACCTCCCCACTGGAAGACTTTGTACACACATGACAATGCATGACAAGGAGCTTCGAAAGAAGAAATGTCAACAACAACTTTCCTCCAACATTGGGCTGATCCCAACAAACCTCCTATCAAAATTATGATCTTGGGCATTGACCAATCAACAATGGCATCCAACTTAGAGAGGCTTGCCTTCAACATACCTCCTCCAATATCATGGCCCAAATGCATCAAAGAAGTGAAACCCAGCTTGTACTTTGGAATCTTCAAAACATCAAACAATTTTCCTTCATAGATGACATGTGCGTAAGAAAACTTTCTAAACATGTTTATGTCACCCAAGTGGACAATTTCTTCAAGAAATGACTCTTTTTTCCCATTATTTGAGTACATATATGTAATGGAAGTGTTGCAAAGAACATACAACATTAAAAGCCATACAAACCATTCTTGTTTGGTGTTATATATATTCTTTCACTGACCTCTTTTTACAACTTTGCTTTGGCAAAAACTACTCCTTTTGTCCTCTTTCTTGAAATACTTACCATTCCTCTTTGGCACCATAACCATCGGTGCACAACATGGAGTAAGGGATGTTTGAATGAGCCCATTGTTCAAAAAACTTGTTCATTGCATTGGTGTCTCTACACTTTGCAATTGTATCAACCCTTGCATGCTAACATCACAAAGAGAAACCTTTGCTGCAAAGATATTTCATGTGAAGTTTCTTTCTCCTTGAAGGACGATTCCTTCACAACCTGAAATACTTCATCACTCTGATGAACTGAACCAACCAAATCAGAATTGAAACTTGCATTACTTGCAACAACATTTTCATAAACAATATCATCATTTGGCTTGAATATGAGAAGTACTAAACTTTTACTTGAATTCACTAGTCTTTTTGCCTCCCCTGCATTAACTGAGGAAATGTTCATCTTTTTGCGATGGGCTCTCACTACATACTCCACACCATCCTTGAACAAGTGATACATGTTTTCATGCTGGTAAAAGACTGCTTTCCGGTCATACAAATATGAACTACCCAACACCACACCTGAAATATCAAGCATTACCACATCTAACTCTACTTCGTCAACAAAATTTGCAGTGATTGCAAACTTAAACAAACATTTTTTTGTAGCCTGTAAACTGGTGTCTCTTGTTATCCATCCGAAAGGGCATGGTTTATGATGAGGTACAGTTTCAAGATTCAATCTATTGACTAAGTCTTCAGAGATAGATTTTCTTGTGACCCACTATCGAAGAGTCTGTCAATCTTGGTGTGTTTAGAGATGACCCTAACATGAAATAACTCAATTTGTCTATTTTCGTTTGGAGTGGTAGTGGTGTTATAGTTTTGTGAACTAATGCTTGCAATATATTATTTTCCTTTGATTCCCATGACATTGATTTTATTTTCATCACCTGATTTAGAACCTAAATCTTCTTGAATGATAGAAGTGGTTTTCTGTTTCCCTTCATTGTTGAACTTATTTGGTCTGATTTCTGGATGCAATTTCCATCAGTGGGCTTCAACGTGCCCTTCTTTGAAACAATGTTTGCATGTGATTTTCTCCCCTTATTTCTTCATACTTACATTATTCTTTCCCTTCCATTTTCCTCCTTTCTCTTTCTCCTTACCCTTAGGCGGATTTTATTACTATCCTCTTCATAAGTGTTCTTTCCTCTAGATTCAAGATGCATGGCTTGCACACATACTTCATCCAAATTAGTTGGATTGAACATAAGAATAATGTGTTTAATATAAGAATGTAAAACCCCAATATATTTCAGCAGTGTATCTTGAGAATTTAAATTCACTCCTAATAACAAATCCCTTTTTCTAAACTCCTGCGTATAATCTTGGACTGTTTGGCCTTTAAGCTGCCTAAAATTTTTCCAACTCATAATGGCTTTTAATTGCAGAAACAAATTCAACCCAAGTGATGGATATCTTACCATGGTTTCTCATTTCCTTTTGAGTCTTTGCTTCCCACCAAACTAGTGTAGCTCCTTCTAGCCTCAGTGAAGCCAATTGGATCTTTATATCGTCTTCTTGAAGGTTCTGAATTCTGCATTATACCTCCAACTACCGAATCCACTTATCTAACTTTTTTTCATTCACCTCTCCATTATACATGGGAAGTTCGAATTTTATGTCCAATTTCAATAATGGAGTTTTTCCTTTTGGGGTTTTGGAATGAGTATGGGCAGTTGCAGTGGTGGTAGTGGAAGATGATGTTGTGTGATATGGTGAAGATGATGAGGATGGTGGAGATGGAGGTGGCTTTCCACCATTCCCTTTGGAATCCTTCTTCTCATATTTTTTTTCCTCTGAGCTTCCTTCTCCATGTAGAGGTTTAGAACTCTCTCCAACCATTCTAGTGTTCATCTCTTCATAGAGGACTTTAACCATCTCAGTCAAAGTATATAATTTTTTCTTAAATTCTTTCTCTTCTGAAGAAGGACCTTCAGGCTCTCTTTCTTCAGACATAATGGCTATGGATTCAAGCTCAATAATTTGTAATGATTGTACCTCTTCAATCTCAATTGAAGGCAAAACTTGAGGAGTTTCAAGTGCAACTGGAATTGGAACTTTGGGTGATGAAGATTGTGGCCTTGTGGCTCTCCTTCTTTTGGGCATTACCTTAGGATTTGCAACCAATAACTTCCCTTCTCCTCTCTGCAACTTTAACCTTCTCCTCTCTACACTAGTTGGTTCGAAACACATCGACAAATGATTCTCTATGTGATTTTGCCAAAATTATTCTCACAAATTTTAACCTTGTAAGCATCACAATTTTGCAACCATTAAAACCCTAATTGCACAAACTCAAGCAATCAAGAAATTCAACCTTAAGCTATGATACCAACTTGATCTATTTTTGTATGATTAGTTTTGTTGTGCTAATAACAATTATAGATTTATAAACATGTGCTTGCTTCTTGCTTTTTGTGTTGAGGTTTCCTTAGTTGTTGGTGCTTACAAACAGGTAAATTTCCTTAAGTTAAACAAGACATTCATGACCAAAATAGCTTCAAAAATGAATAATGAACAACAAACATGTACAGTGCAACAAACCATCAAAGAGACACATTAACAATGTTTTGATGGAGGAGTTCACCCCTCTTGGGCTACATCTCTTTGGTCCAACTTCCATGGCTTGGGCCTATGTATTAGCTCAATGTGGCAAAAATGTTATTTATAAAGCTCTATGGCTCCTAATACCTACACCAACGTGTTTAGAAGGTACAAATTAGCCAAAAAAACTTCTTTTTGATCTCAATTTGGTCGAAAATTGAGCAAGTTATATTTCATTCAATTTTTCCTATGAAACTTCTGCTAAATCTGAAGAGACTCCAGTTAAGTCCGCCAAAATGGGTAGTTTCCGCTTAATTTGGTGTGCCACAAAATCTGCCACCAAATCCGCCGCCAACTTAATCATCTATTTAATTAAATGCTAAATGGCATTAATCAATATTAAGCGCAATGAGCGCGCTAAGCACTATCCATTATTCCGTCAGTCATTTAACACACATTTAAATAAAATGTCGTGGCTTTATTTTTTAATCCTCTACCCATGGTTCAACGGTTAGGACTTGGCATTGGGAGGGGGAGGTCATGGCTTCAAACCTGACCTCCGCACATCCCATAACATAAAATTTTCCACCTGAAATATTGCCATAAAAACTTTAAATGTGCCATCGGAAATATTCGTTGACTTTGATATAGTTTGATGTTGTTGCTTTAGTTTGGAAATTTATAAGGTTTATAATATATGCAGATTTTATATATAATTTAAATACGCCATCGGAAATATTCGTTGACTTTGATATAGTTCGATGTTGTTGCTTTAGTTTGGAAATTTATAAGGTTTATAATATATGCGGATTTGATATATAATATAAAGTTTAGATATATACTTATATAATAATCCTATAAAAAATTATAAATAATTTCCACATAATATTAATTATAAACTCATAATTCCATCTTGAAGCCAACTAGGCAATTTCACTTTCTCTGAGCCAAACTGGCGAATCTGGAGGTGACACTTATCACAACTCCATTTGGCGAAAACTGAATAAGATTACCCTTGTTGATTGGACTTCCATGTCATCATTCTCTCCCATGCTGCAATTTTTTTCATTGTTTAGGAAAACAAACAACAGACATTTTCTCCGTCATTCAGACTCTATTTTCAGTGAAATGAATTGCATTGTGATCGTCTTAACCAGACGAACATAGACATATAGTTTTCAATTCAATACAAGAACTTTGATTTTTGAGCTAAATATTGAGCACTTGATCAGTATGCCATCTCGTGATCTAAGGTGCAGGAGTTGCTCCATGTTATCACTGGAGCTGGTCTTCATCAGTGTTTTTCTTGCACACCTATGTCTGGAGGAAATCTCGTTGTGCGTTTTGCTGTTGTTACAACTTTGATAGTGTGGAGGTGTAGTTGTTGCACAATTGTGGTAATATTCTTCATCATTAGATTACATTGAGCTGCCTCAAGCAGTGTGGAACTGTGTGTGTTGGATTGCATGTGGTATAAGCATGCGATTGTCAAGCCAAAAGTCGAGATGGGGTGAACCAAATCGTTGGAGAAGAGCCGACTCGTGGAAGAGTAGGAATTCTGATCGTGCAGAGGCTTTGCAAAAGAGAGCAACGAAGAGGTTACGTAGTGTTTTATGAAAGATCAGCGAGAAAATTTCCATCCCCCCTCGAGCCTGCGCACTAAAACTGAAGCACCTGTGTGGAGTTGCCTATGGAGTGTAGTGCACAGTTGAGAGAGCCTATTTTGCGATGTACTGAGTTTTGTGGTGTGATCCAACCGTGGGTAGTGCAAAGAGCTGAGTGCGAAGACCGTGCTTTATATGGGATAAAAACATCGTGCTTTATATGATCATTGGAGCATGTAACCGTGGTTGGAGCATATGCCAAATCTAGCCAACATGTAGGGAAATGTTGTGTTGAGCCAAGTGTTGTGTCGAGCCAGGATGAACTAGGTCAACTATTTTGCTATGAAAGAGGCGAGGAGTTGTACTATAGAAAGTCAATCATTGGAGTTGTGAGGCGGTTTTATTGGCACAAAACCATTGTCAAATAAGGTGTCTTGGGGGTCTAGGAAAGTAATTTTGAGTGAAATAAATGGTGTTTTCAATATCTCTGTATTTTTAGATGTCTTTGACATTAATCCTTTTGATGATGTATTTTTCATGTGGCCATTTGGAGGCATTTTTGACTTGGGCAAAATTTTTTAGTCAGAAGAATTCTTTGACAAATAAAATGGTTTTATTAATGAGCACAAGTATCATGAGCCACAATCTTTTCAACAGGTTTCTGCAATTGAAGAGATACCAGTGGTTCATGAAGAAGGGCGTAAACAATTGAATCATGAACCTATTGTTCAGGATCTAGATGACGACGAGGGAAACATAGAACTAAGAGCACAATAGAGATAAAGAGGAAACAAAAGAGTCTTCAATGGAACTAACAGTTCTTATCAAAACCAATTATCATATCAAGCTTTTCCATCTCAAAGCTCCAAAATTAATATACAAGGGACAAAATAAATCATATTATACATCCTTAATAATAAGGAGAATGGACTTTAATGAGCTGATCCACAAGGAGCATATCGAATAAGATAAAACCTTGTGCGGGTGGAAAGATTCTCATACTTAGATGATTGCTACTGGAAGTATTGATTCAAGTAAGCTTGCACTCTGTGGAGCTTTACCTATCACCAATGATCAAGACAAACCACATCAAGTGGCCTATGTTAACCCAAGGAAGGAAAAATATGACTTTGGATGAATTTCTCCATTAAGGGGGAGTGTTGAAATTAATGGAAAAATCTAGTCTTTTATATATTAATGTAATTGGTTGTTTGTTGTTGTAGGTTAGGATTGAGATCCTCTACTTAGGTCCAAGATCTTATTATTTAGGGAGTGGTTCAAACCACCCAACTAATGTATGATTTTATATGTATGATGAATGAAGTGTGTTGAGTGCTTCGTCATTCTCTAGGTGAGTCACCTGGAGAGCCTCTTGATTTTATCTCATATTCTATCTCTCCTTGATTTTAACATGGTATCAAAGCATAGGATGAGAGGCCTGTTTGTTGTTTATTAATTGAGGTCGAGTCCTTGAATGTGGACTGCATGATCTTTAGTGTTGAGAGCAAAAGCCTTTGCCTGGTGTGTGACGTGTTGGAGCGGCCTGAATGCATATCCTGAGTGCGTTTATGTTTGTGCCTCTGGTGATTGAATAGCCCACAGACAATGTCGATGGTGGCCATGAAGGAGACACTAATATTCATATTTATTTTGCCTAAGAGTTGTTCTATTGTGGTGGGAAGGTGTGTGTGATATGGTCTAATTGTGTGCTTAGTATTTTGGACGATCTTCCTGTTGATCCCATCGATGGAGCCCATGTCATATTATGATTCTGATTAGGGTTGTGATCATGGAATTTCCACCACTGCTTGGTTGTATATGATGTAGTGGACCAGTGTTTCATTTTGGGGGATCGTCGTATGGATTGACAGCATTGTAGTGGCAGCATGGAATATTGATTAGAGTGGTGTCTTGGCATCAGAGTGATGTAGAGAAGGAGGTGCAGAGAGTGAAAGACGAGCTACTATATCCACTTGTGGAGCAGTGTGTGGTAGATAAGGTTGTATCTGCTCATGGAGCAACATGGAGAGTTGATTTGAGGAGGCATGACGTTGATCAAAGGAGGCACAACGTGGATGCACTGGCAGCGTTTAATCTGTTGGTAGATCATTATGTGTGAGCATCGTTGGTGTGTGGATTAGTCGTTGTTGTGGAGTCACCGGGATTCCTCTTTTTTTAACAATGCATCGATCGATTGAGAATACTTCTTGGAGTCACATTGTAGCTCAGTATTGCAGCTTGATCGTGATCATCAATGGATGTGTGCCATCGTGGAGATCGTGGTATCATGATCATTGTTGTTATTGTATGCCATATCATGATCTGAGATGTAGGAGTTGCTCTGTGTCGACATTGGAGTTGGTATTAATTAGTTTTTTACTTGCAGACCTATTTTTTGGGGAAATCTCGCTATGATTTTTGGTGTTGGTGAAACTTTGATAGCGTGGAGGTGTAGTCGTTGCAAAATTGTGGTAATATTATTCATCATTACATTACATCGAGCTGTTTGGAGAAGTGTGGAACTATGTGTGTTGGAATGTATGTGGTCTGAGCATGCGATTGTCGAGCCAGAAGTCGAGATGGGGTGAGCCAGAAGAGAGCAATGAAGAGGTTGCGAAGTGTTTTCTAAAAGAACAAAAAGAAAATTGCCATCCCCCCTTGAGCCTACGCACTAAAACTGAAGCACTTGTGTGGTGCTGCCTGTGGAGTGTAGTGCACGGGTGAGAGAGCCTATTTTGCGATGTATCGAGTTTTTTGGTGTGATCCAACCATGGGCAGTGCAAAGAGCTGAGTGCAAAGAAAATGCTTTATATGGGATAAAAACACTATGCTTTATATGAGCATTGGAGCGTGCAATCATGGTTGGAGCATATGCCAAATCTAGCCAACGTGTAGAGAAATGTTGTGCTGAGCCAAGTGTTGTGTGGGGCCAAGGTGAAATAGGTCAACTATTTTGCTGTGAAAGAGGTGAGGAGTTATACTATAGAAAGTCAGTTGTTGGAACTGTGAGGCAGTTTTATTGGCGCAGAATTGTTGTCATATAAGGTGTTGGGGGGGTCTAGGAAAGAAATTTGGAGTGAAATAAGTGGCATTGTCAATATATCTGTATTTGTAAATGTCTTTGACATTGATCCTTTTGATGATGTCTTTTTCATGTGGCCATTTGGAGGCATTTTTTGCTTCAGTAGTATTTTTGAGTCGGAAGAATTCTCTGATAAACAATATGGTTTTATTAATGACCACAAGTATCATAAGCCACAATCTTCTCAACAGGTTTCTTCAATTGAAGAGCTACCAGTGGTTCATGAAGAAGGGCGTAAAAACTTGAATCATGAACTTATTGTTCAAGATATAGATGATGACAAGGGAAACGCAGAACTAAGAGCACAACAGAGACAAAGAGGAAACAAGAGTGTCTTCAATGGAACTAACAATTCTTATCAAAGCCAATTATCATCTCAAGCTTTTCCATCTCAAAGCTCCAAAATTAATCTACATGGGACAACATAAATCATATTATACATCCTTAATAATAAGGAGAATGGAATTTAATGAGGTGATCCACAAGGAGCACATGGAATCAAATAAAACCTTGTGCGGATGGAAAGATTACCATACTCAGAGGATTGATACTAGAAGTATTGCTTCAAGTAAGCTTACACTCCGTGGAGCTTTATCTATCACCAATGATCAAGACAAACGACATAAAGTGGCCTATGTTAATCTAAGGAAGGAAAAATATGACTTTGGGTGAATTTCTCCATTAAGAGGGTGTTGAAATTAATGAATAAATATAGTCTTTTCTATATTAATGTAATTGGTTGTTTGTTGTTGTATGTTAGGATTGAGATCCTCTATTTAAGTCCAAGATCCTATTATTTAGGGAGTGTTTCAAACCACCCAACTAATGTATGATTTTATATGTATGATGAATGAAGCATGTTGAGTGCTTTGACATTCTCCAAGTGACTCACCTAGAGAGCCTCTTGATTTTATCTCATATTATATCTCTCCTTGATTTTAACAAGAAAATTACATGAAAATCAAATTTACAATCGAAAGAATCGAGAGATATGTAGCAATAAAAAGTTAAAAATTAAGAGAACGTGAGCCAGATTAATACATTTGACAATGATCAAGTGGAGGAGGGTATGCATTGATAAGCTGTGGGAGAAATTGATGTATAAGAAAAAGTGATAGGAATTAAATGATACACTGCACACATAATTTTTGAATTAAAATGATAATAATAGCATATAAAATAAGGTGGTAAAAGAGAAACATTTTTAAGTTAGTTCACAACATCCCATGTTAGTCAACATTATAAAACTATAATAACCGAACATAGAGAAAGATGACATGAAATAATTTTAAAAAGAAAAAAAAGGCATTAACTACGTCTTGTAGCTATCAAGAAAATACATTACCAATATGTTCTATATATATTTTTCCAACTATGAAAGGATAGCCTATTTTAGTTTAATATCACCAAAATATTTTACTATTTTTTGACATCTCGAGTAGTGTTCCTGTTTGCTTCTAAAGAACATAGCTAGCTGGTAGAAATTTTCATTGCAGAAGCAATTATGATGGTCTAATACTTGCAAAGAGTTCCAAACTCTAGGGCCACAAAGGGATCCTTTTTCTTCACTTCAGTTACTAGAATGGAGCTAAGCTCCTTCCTTAAATTTCTTCGTAACGTAATACCCTCAACACAACTGTCAATGGCTCTCAGCACAGACTCTCGATCTGATTGAATTTTTTCCTTTAACTCTTCCACCACATATGAGATACTCTGAGTTTTAATTGATTATTTTTGTATCATATAAATGTGTGAAAGGGTGAACAAATTCATTATAAATTAGCATATTGTTATAGACATATTTGGGCACTACAAACCCAATCTTATATGTCGATAAACCAAGGGCTTTTTAACCCCTAAAAGTGTTGTTTCATACCCTAAAGGATCGTGGTCGACTGATTACATCATTCCCCAAAAGTTCCACCTGAAAAACCACTCAGAATTGGCCAAAACTGGACCATACTGACTACTCCACTGTTAGGGTGCGATGCATACGAACTGCTCCACTAGCCAGATGTGATGCATACTGAAGAAGCCTTCTATGGGGTGCAATGAGCGAGAATGGACAAATGGCTAAGACAATTTGCTAAGTGGATGCTCATGGAATCTTCTAGAAACTTCTCCTATAACACTTGCCTCTTTGAATTCGCCTAGGGATGAGTAAGAGATCAATGAAATCTCCAAGTGGAACCAAGAACTATGAGTGGAATGACATTAATAAAAAACCTAGAAATGACTCACACCCTTACAGACATCTATAAATGGATCCCTCATCTGAGAGATCTAGGGGTTGAAATTTTGTAATTTGTAAGGAAGTGCTGATAGTTTATCTTTGAGAAAGAGCATTGTATTGTTGGGTGATCTTGCTTTTCATGAGGTGAAGAGGGCTTTGATGTTGGGAGGATGATGCTGGATTAGACAACTAGGTTGTAATTCTCCCTTCTATTTCAATAAAGTTCTTTGAGTTTTCCTCCATACAATCGTGTACTTGTGAATCTTGTTATTTGTGAATGTCATTGTATGTTCAATGTATTTCTGGTTCTACATTGTTTATGATATAATAGATCAAGATGCTTTCATGGTGTTTTGTTACTTTGTTTCTATAGGTATTCTCTAAGCGGGACGAGTAGGAGAGGAGTTGCAAGCTCTATCAAGGGGGAGAGAAATCAAGCAAGGAGTCAAGTGGAAGATCTAGGCTGGTCCCTTTGCTTCTCCCTTATCTATCATACATAAAGGAAATCACAAATTGCTTTGATTGTTTGTTTCTAAGATAGTTGCCAATATTAGCAAGACTAGTAGATTGAAAAGAAACTAGTTTTCCTGGAAACAAAATGGTGACTCAACTGGGGACTGAATAGTTTGTTTGTTTGTTATTTTTGTTTGCTTTATGAACTATAGACATAGCCTGAAGTTAGCCAGCTAGCCTTCAAACTGCACTTGCTCTGCAAGTACATAGTAGATGAATGCTGCTTCAGTCAATCTCCAGTTTAGTTTATGAACTGAACATCTGACTTACAAGCATTCTAAACACCCTTGTGGTAGCTTAGTAACATCTTGAAATCATCCCCCTCTACTTTGTTTTTTACTATCCATCATAGCTCAGCTTAAATCACTGAAATCAGCTACAAATTTGAGCAAAAACCCACCTCAGTTTCGCTCCCTGGCCCATCATACTGTCTATCACTGGAAGCCAGTATGTATCACACCTCCTGAGTGTAGCAGGTGAGATGCATCCTTGTTTCTATGAAGCACAGGTGCAATGACTAAGTAATCCTATTTCTCTCCTTGAAATTTGGGTTTTTATGCTTGTTTTCAACTCTGTTTAATTGTTTTTACTGCTTATGAACAGTATTTCAATCTTGAAGCCTCCTTGCTTTACATAGTTCAGCCTCCATTGATTAGGATTAGTAAATGTTTTTATGTATTTCTCCATCATTTACAATCCTTCTTCGAAAATTTCCTTAAATCAAACTGTCGTTTCGATGCAAAAGTGTCGTAACTGTCGTTTTGTGTCAAACAAGAGAAGTGCCGTAAAGTCTTCCTTCTCTAGATAGTCAATTGAACTTTTTGTCGTGTATTTGATTTGAATTGTTAATATTTGAAGCTTCGAAAGCATCTTTCTATTCAAAATTGAAAAGTGTCATTTAGTCTTCCTTTCATTTTGAAAAGAAATTATCGAAATGTCGCTTTGAAGAAGATAGTTCAGATCTATACTTAGTTTTCCTTATTGGCATTCTCACATTAAGGGAACGAAAAACAAATACATGCATTTGCATTTGCATTTAGACTGTGTGCGGAAAATGATTTAGGAAAAGTGCATTTAATGTGTGCTCTTCGCTCTTTGTTTGAAAGAATCGTAATCTTCTTTCCTTAGTAGCTAGGATTTTCATTGCTAAAAAAATAAACAATGATTGTTTATCATTTTAGATGCATATTTAGGAATTTTACATCTACATCACGTGGTGAACCTTGAAAGGAAAACTTCTAAACAAGATCAAATCTAAAATAAATCTCAATGAACTTAACAACGCTTTGGAACCTAACGCAACACATCTAGAGGTCTAGGCTAGAGACGTGTTCCGGCGTTGTAAAATCTAGTAACTATCGTTTTCATCGAAGGTTGGGTGATTCCTCCTCTTTGATATGACAAGTGCTAGCACAGACTTGTGCTCCCCGTACCGTCGAGTATATATTGGGAGACCAAAATAGGCTTATATCCGTTATCCATAGGAAGACGTGTTTGCTGCCCTATCGATCGTAATGCACTAAACACAGCATTAAGGAAGATTGACTATTGTACATAAGTCCTTGGTAATTTCTCTTTAATTTACCACCAAGGTGTATATTGCAGTTTTGCAATTGGTTTGGTAATCCCTCTGTCCAGATTTCCAGAGTATTCACTTTCTTTCCTTTTCGACTCCTTAAAAGAAAAGGTCCATCTGAGCACTTGTCACTTCAAGCTCATTAAAAATCGAAGGGGACTAGAGTCATCTTTAGCTTTTTCTCGACTCTTAAAAATTGAAAAAGAAAAGTTGTGTCAAAGTGTCATTAAAATTTATTTAATACGGAATAACATTTTCCCCCTTAATTTTGAGTTGATCAAGTAATCCGCAATCGTGGAATAAAGTCAATCAAAACCCCATCGTTCACGGAGACTAGCGAGTCAACCATCTTTGACTCTGGAAATGAAACCATTCTGGGAAAAATAATCTCGTTTAACTGAGTCCAACTCTCTTGGTCTATTTGAAACTTGTGTTTCAACATCATTAGAGATTACAATTACTTCGATCATTTCTGGTACATCTACCTTTACAAAAGAAGTTCCGCAGTTGAAAGAGGACATTAGAACTGATCCTAATGTAATGGTAGACACTTCTATACTTGAAACAGCTCCAGCTAGAGCTAATCCAGAGACTGAAGTTCACTTACCTAAACATCTGGAAGTTGAATTCCAGAATTCAGAACGTGTCACCCCTCCAGTGTCTATTACTGCAGAAGCTATACCTTCTTTAGCTCCAGAAATATTTTACGGACTTGACGGTCTACCTCTCCCACCTGGACTGATTGCCATAGAGGAGATAGCAGAGGATCTTCCATCCAGTAACCCTTTGCATTTTGGAACTGAGATCCACTTATATCCTTCTATTCAAGAAGTTATTTCTTTTAATCATCCTTCATCGCAAGTTCCTGTTGAATCGCTAGGAAATATTTTGGATAGACTAAATATTTATGAGCAACCTTCAACATCTAGGACTGTGTCATCTGATACAGCCACAACAGAACTTCCTACTGCTATTCCTACGATGTTTGCTGATATACCATTTGTCCCAGCTAGTTATCAATCACTAGATGGAATCCACTCAGGGATTGTTTTGACGACATGGTCTATTCCTATTTGTTCATCCAGACTCCTATCTAGCATTTCTTATGTTGAAACTCAGCAAATTGATCCTGCGTGCCAGTATCAAATTGGGCAGTCCAGTCTTCAAAGACCGATATATCCTTTGAACACAAGATTGCCGCCATATGGAGGGCAGTATGCTTTTTCATTGTTCCCTCTTGGAGAACAACCATATGAGAGTTCAAAACAAAATTCAGGTCAACTGGAATTACGTCCAATGGTTGGGTACCAATACTACCTCAACAACCAAGGGTTGTATATTCAATGCAACCAGCCCAACCTGTGTCGAACATTTCCACTACACCGGCTATTGTGACTGTGTCGCAAGTACAAGCACTGCCTGTTGTGTGTCAACCTCAAATATCTCAGGTTGCAATACAACAACCTCTTGTCTCTACGGCTCAATCACAACCTCAAGTTAGTGCTTCCTTACCTGGAACAACTCAGGCTCAAACGAGTACTATTACTCTGCATCTTGGTCAATCATCCAATATTGAGCAACAGCAAATGGTCCAATAACCATGGCTGGTACAATATCAACAACCGCAATTCTAGCAAACTTACCGAGGACCTAAGTAACAAGGCTTTTTAGGTAATGGGAAACTGCATTTTCAAAATGGTTATCAACAACCATACTATAATGGTTATGTCCATCAACCTTATCAAAGTTACCAGCATCAGATACATTATGCTGGTATGCAAAAACCTACGGCTCAGTCGATCCCATCTTATCTTTGGTATGCTTCGCCAAACCTGAATCAACAGTTGCCTTTGTAGCAACTCTAGAATTACCAGATTTGAATCAGCTGATGAATGATCCAATTGCATACACCCCTTGGTGGCCAGTGATTCCTCATAAACTTCCCTCCGATATTCCTAAATTCAATGGAAATCCAGGTAAATATCCATCGAATCATGTAATGAATTTTCATTTGTGGTGCTCATCTGACACCCTAAATGATGATTTGATTAGGCTTCGCCTTTTTCAGCGAACACTAACTGGTCCAGCAACAAAATGGTATATTGAATTGTCTATAGCTTCTTTTGATAACTTCAACGCCCTTGCCACTAATTTTCTAACCCACTTTCAACTACCCATAAGGTACGAAATGGGAATAGAACTCCTTACCAAATTTAAACAGACAACAGCCACTCACATATCTGATCAAATTCATGAGTGGCAACATCATTGTCGAATGGTAAAGACATACATTCCTAATAAGATCCTAGCTGAGTGGTTTATTAAGTCATTATTACCTTCAATTACTGAGGATGTGGTGAAGGGAGGAGTTGTCACTGAAGAGCAAGTCATTGCTCGTGCACAATATTTGGACTTGATCTATACTCAGTCTAGCACGCTCTACAACAAAATTCCTGATGCTCCTAGACCAGAATTTTCCATTCCTCCCCCTCATAAATCAAATAGAGACTCTCACGCCAATAATGGCGTGATCAGTACCTCAAGTACGTAAACCGGAAAGGCTCCATCCGATAAAGCCTTTACAGTCTCTAGTCAAAAAGCAAATGACAAACCTCTTGCCTCAAAGATTAATGATGTGTCATCTGACAAGGGCAAGGATCCAAAGCAACCATGGGGCAAGAAAAAGGGGAAAAATAATAAGAAGAAACAGGAGAATTCACCTCCTCAAAAGTCTTCTGAAAACCATGTTGGGAAAAAGAAACCTAGTCAACCATGTTTCATATGTAATGAGGACCATTTTACGAAAAATTATCCACATCGAGCTGAGGTTGCAAAGTTTTTAAAGACTTCAGGAACCTTAGTGGTGTTGACTGATCCGTTTCCAAACCCAGAAACTAACTTGGTTGCTATCGATCATGCTTCCACATCACAAGTACTTATGCTATCCATCTCGAAACAGCAAAATGATGCTTTGATATCAACAAGGAATAAAGATTATGGGAATCCACTGTTGTCGAACAACAAGGCTATAGATCAACCTAGTAGTTCAACAATAGCTTTACCAGAAGTTTTTCTACCCATCATTCTTGAATAACTATAAAGCCGCCGAAGGGAGTAGTACATTAATCGACATTTAATCCTCGTGCTCGAGTAGCACAGAATTATAATATATAAGAGGATTTGGCCCAATCGCCATCCGTTATGTCGATGCTTGAAGTACTACAGAACTTCCCCTCCCAAAAGTAGACTTTATTATCAGCAATAGGTGGGATTGATCCAGTGGATTCCAATCTTGTGGCCTTTAACCATAAAGGATACTAACCTCAGTTACCAACCCAACTCACTTTCCTTATACAGGTAAAAGCCCTCAATAAAGTTGTTCATCGAACGATCACTGATGAGGGGGCATCTACCTGCATTATGTCAATGGGTTGCTGGAAAACTCTAAGTTCACCACCCTTGTCGAAATCAACAACAACATTAAAGGCATTCGATGGAAGAACATACACGCTGTATGGAATTTTTAGTAACTTGCAAGTTGAATTGGGGGGGAAGATAGTAGAAATTGAAGTCGAGGTCATTGACAGAAATCTTGACTACAATATCTTACTGGGAACTCCCTGGATTTATGTTATGGCCACCGTTGTGTCAACCTATTTTAGAAAGATTGCATTTCCCTTCCAAGGCAGGATTACAATCGTTGACCAACTGACCTTTTTCCCCAACAGTTCACAAGCTATTGGAAGCATTCCATTGATCCATGGAAGTTCTCAATCGCTTCAAAATATCGGAGTAGGTCTCCTAAAAGACCCTTCCTTAATGGGCACTTTTTCCCTCCCGCCACTAACTAATCTGGCGGAAGTGGCCACAGTGGAAACTTGTCATATGATGTCTTCTACATCATCAAAGATTAATAAGAAATCTGACCATTTTGATAGTGTGGATCATCGCCAGGTGTTGCCCCTAAGCCCTATAGAATCTTTGTAGCAATCAATTTTCTGGGCCTGGGCGGTGAACCCAAATCAACACTCAACGAGTGTTTGGATAGATAGGTCTCTAGAGTATGGTACCTCTTCCGATCCTTAGTCTCGTATACATTCTACAGACGAAGGAATCAAAAGTCGATGATGATAGGAGAGATGCCGTGGGAATATTACCAGCATCGTTCCCACCTTCAAGATAACAATGAGGATTATTCAAGTGACCTTAATCATCCTTTAGCTTTTGATTTTCTATCAAATACTGTAAATACAATGGATTCCAAGCAAAATCTGTCCAATATTGAGGAAACTATCGACATTAATATCTCAACCAAACCTAATGTTGTAGAGAATATTCATGTTGGAAAATATTGTTCTTCTTCAGAACTGGAAATATACTGCGCTCTCTTTCGTGAATTCAGAGATGTCTTTACATGGTCATATGAAGAAATGCCAGGCATTGACTCGAGCATCATTGAACATGAAATCAAGATGTATCTAGATGTCAAACCAGTACGACAACGACTTCGACCAGTTCACCCAAAGAAAGCCACTGCCATTAAGGTAGAAGTTGAAAAACTTTTACATGCTAGTTTCGTTTATCCTGTTCCTCTCACTGATTGGGTATCCAATATTATTCCTGTGATGAAAAAGCAAGGAAAAATTAGAGTGTGTGTCGATTATAAGGATGTAAATCAAGCATGTCCAAAGGACAACCACCTTACACCCTTCATTGACCAGATAATTGATGAATGTGCCGGATGCGAAATCTTTTCATTCATGGATGGATTTTCCGGGTAAAACCAAATCAATATCTACGCATAGGACCAGTCGAAGACTACATTTATATGTCCATGGGGCACATTCGTGTACTGTAAACTACCTTTCGGTTTGAAGAACGCAGGGGCAACATTTCAGAGGGCAATGAACTACGCCTTCCATGACATCAAGCACATCGTTCAACCATATCTTGATGATCTACTGGTTCATTCGCAAAAGCGGATTAATCATCCGCAGCATTTGAGAGCCATATTTCTACGTTGCTGACACTAAAAGATACGACTCAATCCGCACAAGTGTGTGTTTTGTGTCGGTTTTGGTCGATTACTTGGTTTCATAGTTTCTAAAGACGGAATTCAACTCGACCCATGTAAGGTTTAGGAAATCCTTAACATGCCTCCACCTTCAAATTTGCTTCAGATTCAGAATCTCCAAGGGAAAGCAAACTTTCTAAGGAGGTTCATTCCAAATTACACTGAACTTGCTAAAGGTTATATGCGTCTTTTGAAAAAAGAAGTACCCTTCAACTAGGATCAGGTCACACAAGCTTCCTTTGATGATTTAAAAGGTTCCCTAGTAAAAGCATCATTAATGTATGCCCCTGACTATCAAAAAGACTTTAACCTGTATCTCACTGCTACAGATACGACCATCGCCATTATTTTAGTACAAGAAGTCAATGGAATAGAACATCCTGTGTATTATTTAAGCCGTAACTTAAATGATACAGAAAGCAAGTACTCCTATGTTGAAAAGCTGGCTTTAGCAGCTGTTCAAACAGTACAGAGATTTTGACACTATATAATCTTTCGCAAAACTACCATTTTGTGAGATTGCAACCCTATGACCTACATTCTATCGCGCCAATTACTAGGGGGAAAATATTCCAAATGGATAGCCATTTTGCAAGAGTTTGATATGGAATTCATCGAATCAAAATCAAAGAAATCTCTCGTCTTCATGGAGTTACTTTGTGACCTCCCATCGTCATCCAATTATTTAACATCTAAAGCATCAATCGTGGATGAAACTCTGTTTCCGATATTGTCAAGCGATCTGTGGTACGAAGATATACTAGTCTATGTCCAAACCCAAACCTTTAGGCCTAACACCTCTCGCTCAGAACAACGAAATACTCAATACCAAGCCAAAGACTACATGATCAGCAATGATACACTTTACCGTCGTGGTGTCGATACAATTTTGCGAAGGTGCCTCACACATGAGGAGGCTGAAAAGGTCCTGAATGATTGTAATTTAGGTGCATGTGGGGGACATAAATATGGTTACGCTACTGCACAAAAGATCTTAAGAGCTGGCTACTTCTGGCCCACTATATTCAAATATTGCATAATCATAGTTAGAAGTTGCCATGCTTGTCAGATTTTCGATCGCAAAACCAAATTACCACCTGCACCACTGCATCCAGCAGTTGTTGTTGGGCCATTCACTAAATGGGGCATAGATTTCATGACATGTAGCCCCACCTTGGCCTGGGGGCATGGGTATATTATAGTCGTAGTCGACTATTTTACGAAATGGGTCGAGGTGATGCCTACATTAAACAACAACGGCGAAACGACTGCTCTTTTATTTTTTAATCATGTAGTCTCTAGGTTTGGTGTTCCATAGGCTATAGTCACAGATCATGGATCGTATTTTCACAATCAAATGATGGTTGAATTGACTACCAAGTTAGGACTGTCCCACAATAGTTCTACTACATAATATCTGTAGGCTAACGGTCAGGCTGAGGCAATCAACAAAGTCCTGAAGCGCATGCTACAAAGGATGATTGGAGTCCACAAACGGAATTGGCGTTTAATCTTGTACTCATCTCAATGGGCATATAGGACATCGGTGAGAAATGCGACTGGATTTACGCCCTTTTAGTTGGTGTATGGTCTAAAAGCTGTCTTACTAATTCAGTGGGAAATTTCATCTCTCAAGCCCGCAATTGATCTACTTCCTGAAACTTCGGAGGAAGAGGCTCGTCTCTTGGAACTAATCCACTTGGATGAAACCTGTCGTAATGCTTTGCTGGCTAACAAAGCACATAAGAAATGTGTCAAGGCGCAATTTGACAAAAATGTCAAGCCTCGTGTCTTCTCTGAAGGCAACCTGGTCTTGCTCTACGATCAGGACTCTGATAAACTGGGAGCGGGTAAGTTCGAACCATTATGGATGGGCCCCTACATTGTTAAATGAGTATTGGCAAAAGGATCCTACAAGCTAGTGGATTATGATGGGATTCCACTGTCACAACCCTGAAACAGGTTGTATCTCAAACGTTACTAAGCTTGATTAAGTGTAGTAATCTCTTTGTATATATGCTTTTGTTACATTTTTGTTTTCTTTTAGAGTTGTCATTTTGGTTAGGTAATCCACTTTGCATTTGTTTCATATGTTAGACTTTGTGGAATCATTTGCTAGGTATGCTGACGAAGCTAGTCATAGTACGCGGAACCTATCTTTTGCGGCCTGGGCCATTTTTGCTCCAAGTGGCAAGTTAGTGAGTTTTAGGGGGATATGTATTGGCCGATCAATGAAAAACATCGTTGAGTATAGCGCATTGATTGAACTTCTCTCTGATGCCATTTCGCATGACATATGTCGACATGTTGTTAGGCTAGATTCGCAACTCGTCATTTTTCAGCTTACTGGCGTTTATTCCGTTCGGAACCCAGCTATTTATCGCATGTTCCTAAGAGTTAGGATTTTGGAATGACAGTTTGATTCCATTCAATATCAATACATTTCCAGAAACTTAAACACATTAACTGATTCATTAGCAAATTATGTGTTGGATAGACATTTTTAGCATTTATAAAGAAAAGCATTTTACATTAACATTTTCATTTGGATCGCATAACTTAATCAAAATAAAACTCCGAAAATAAAAAATATATAACTGTTTATAGTTTTTACAAAATGTTTTGTGTCCAAGACAAAACTGGTCATATGACTAAGAAACTCAAAAATGAATGTAGAAGAGAATCCTAGACTAGTGATGCTGGTGATAGCACATCACCACCTGTGCGATCATGCACAAAAGCCGTCTCCATCGACTCGGCACACTAGTGCAGTGGTGTTGTAACCTCAAGGGCAACTCATCAGTCCTCATATCCTAAATACCAAGAGTAAGGCCCTTGATCTGATCCTGCAGCAGTGCCAGGGTCTCCAATATGTCCAAATCTCGAAGGACGACCCTCCCTACAGCGTCTCCTGCTGGAACATCCACTATCACCTGTGGGCGTGCCACAGGTCGCGCTGGCCCAATATCTGAACACACATATGAGTTCGATTAGTCTTGGTAACATTTAAAAACACAAAAACATTATAAAATTAATAAACAAAAATGTGGTCGAATCATTTTACCTATAGCACTCCACTGTTCGCCAGCCGGTAACACCAGATCCAGGTCACCTCAGAAATCCATCCCGATGTATGGATACTCGGCAAAGACCATCTCTTGATGGTCGAACCACTCAAAGAAGGCATCAAAGAAAGAAATCTGTGTCTGACCAGCATCTCTGGCCATGAGATCAACCCACCTTTGCATCCGTGGTTCCCTCGGTGCTAGCAATCCTAGTGAAATGTACCGAGGCTGCATAAGTGGAATCATCTCCGAGGAAAAAGCAATCAAGATGGAAATATAGCCAAAGTTCTTGGATCTTCCATTATTTACCTTGGAGAGATGTTATTTTAT
This sequence comes from Pinus taeda, assembly GCA_000404065.3. Taxonomy (NCBI): domain Eukaryota; kingdom Viridiplantae; phylum Streptophyta; class Pinopsida; order Pinales; family Pinaceae; genus Pinus; species Pinus taeda. Next base: position 269,366 of record APFE030284438.1, read on the forward strand.
GACTAGATGTACTGCCTTGCACCAGTTGAACACCTTTGGTTTTAGGCATTCCAGGGCTTATTGCATGTAAGATCTATTGGCCAAATGGATAGCCGCGCTGCCAACCAACCTAGCAAAGGTAAATAAAATGGTCCTTAAGGGCCGATCAATGACATCCTGGATATTGATCTTGCATTCCCTGCTGAGCTGAGATCCATCTCTACAAAACTAGCGAATATAATCTCTCACAGATTCACCCCCATGGGCGGATCCTAATATTGAAAGAGGGGCACCATGCCTCGATAACCCTGTCAGAAAGTAGATATCATCAACTGTCAATGGAATAGTTTTTCCTCTGATCCGGAATACCTGGTTGATCAGATCTAAAGCATCGAGAAAATACTGCAACAAAATGATTTGTTTCCTCATGCTGGATATGTGGAAGAATCTGAGTAAACCACAGTTTCGTAATGTAGTAACTGTACCCTGATCATGCAAGGCAATCATGTCCTCTTCTTCATGCTCATGTTCACACCATGTGACGACCATCTTGATTCAGAAAAAATATGAAACACAGACAAAAGATGAATTAGGATCCAAATTTGAGCAAAAACAGGCAAAAATTTCATGAAAAATCATTGTGTGAAGTTTCCCTTCTGCTCCCATCGCACCCTACCTTTGAGCAAGGTGAGATGCATATTGACTGGCCAGTGTCCAACTCAGTATGCATCGCACTTTTCAATGCAGACCAGGTGCGATGGATAGAGAACGAGTTCTTCAAACCCCAGGGGCCCAGAAGAATGGGAAAACATGCTCAGAATCAAAGAAGGATGGTATGAAATTAAAGAGCTCAAGGTTAGCTCCTGCCTGGTCCTGACAACGCAAAGAATAGTCCACTGGATCTCTCGAAATCAGCCGATGGAATTTGAGGGGGAAAACCACTCCAAAGCTCCAAAATCCCAAATTTGAAATGAAATGGTAAAAATGAGAGGTAAAACTATTTTATGTTACTATTCACATACTTCAAGTAAAATATTAGTTTTAAATTCATTTTTCGGGCATATATATGTATTTCTGACCAATTTGATGTAGCAATCGAGTAGGTTGAATGATTGACGAAAGAATCTAACGTGTTAAAAGGTGAATTTAACATCTTTGACCTGTCACTGAGCATAGTTTCTCCCAATTCAAGCTCGTTAAAAAATGAATCCACCCTCGGTAAATAACCTTTGTGATCGCCCTGCTATCAGCCTTTTAAACCTTGGTTGTGTTCTTGTCGTCACCTCCATTATTTTGGCTGATCATACGCTCCCACTTGATTTTTTACCTTTTTTTTGAGGAACAACTGCAATGAGTGGTTCTGTTAGCCACCCTCTTCACATCACCATGTTTTGAGAGGTTCCAATCTTACCCGGAACTAGTTGCTACCCTAAAACGCCACTCGTTCCTCAAAAACAAGTCTCCTTTAAACTCTTTTTAGTCTCGTTAAAAATGAAAAGATTGTCGAGCTCTTAGCCTTTCCAGCTCATTAAAGTAAGGGGAAGCACCATCCCTCCTATACATTTTAATCTTTTTGGACCTGAGGGATTATCCCACAAAAAGATCGAGCGCTTGTTTTTTCGGCTCGCTAAAGTGATTGAAAAGTCATCCCTTGTGTATTATTTTATACTTTTCTGGACTTAAGGGATTATGCTATGAAAAAGGACTGTTGGAGTTTCATTTTCATCCCTTTTCAAACTCTCTAAACATGAAAATGACCGAGTTATCCTTGTCGTTAAACTCGTTAAAACAATAGCGACAAACTTGTCCACCCAGACAAGAACGAGTTTCATTGTCGCTAGGCTCACTAAAACATAGCGACAGGTTTTCCCGAAGGGAAAATTATGGAACACGCATATGTTCTCCTCCTCAAGTTTGACAAAAATAAAGAGGTACTAGTCAGCAATGACTGGGGAAAAAGGGAAGAAAACTTGAAGAATTTTATTGGTAGCAGGTCGCTCTTGAACATGACACTTTCACTCCATCACCATGATTGTGTCGGGTTGGGTTATTCCATTCACTGGTCATATCGCCATTGGTCCTCCTTTGCATCCATGTTTTGGGGTTAATGCTACCAATCCATCTCAGTGTCGCTGATATTTTCAAGAGAAGTCATTCAGAGAATTCACCATCCAGTTAATGCCTCATCCAATGCAATGCCTTCACCCTCCATTTTTCATAACCACCATTCCTGAGCCTTGTATTATCATATCGTTTTCACCTCTAGAAAATCATTTTCCTCATTTCGTGTCATAGATGTGGGATACATTAAGGCCCTCCTACAACGGGTCACTTCTTGTCGACATCAGCTCATTATCCAAGAAGTTGACTTAGAAACACCCCTTTCAGTACTTTGAAGTTTGCATGCCTCAGTGGCAAGTTTCTCACTTCCAGCGACAGGTTTACATCAATGGCCTTTGATCGAAAGATTTTGCGTGGTGTTTGACATCGGATCATATATTCACACCACGTGAATTGTACTACAGTACCTTGAGGGTCATTATCATTATCGGTGATTCTTCTCACATTTGTTAACAACTTACATCATTGGCTGGTAATCAGGAAATGTATTTCCATGTTTGACTTCAGAACATCTTTTCACATGGATCGACTTGCACATTGGGTGAATATTGAACGAGTTTGAAGACCCCAGATCTAGTTTCATCCATCCGGTTTGTGATATATTCAGGAATATAAAGACATCAAATGTGCACAGAAGCTGCACAGATGATCATCCAAGCTAAGGGATGATGACTCTACATATAAAGAATCATCGGTCTGCATCTGTAGACGATTATCTATCCTATGTACATGAAAATGAATTTATAAAGCTGAGCATGGGAATGCCCGCCTCAACTAGATCATGAAAATAATATGATGATGATGTATTGTATTGTATCTTATACAGGTCACCTTCTAGTTCAAATACCTCGGATCCTCATGATAAAGCATTTCACCCGACATCAAAAGATTTATGACTTCATGCTTTAGGGGGCAACTATTATAGACATATTTGGGCACTACAACCCCAATCTTATATGTCAATAAACCAAGGGCTTTTTAACCCCTAAAAGTGTTGTTTCATACCCTAAAAGGATCATCGTCAACTGATTACATCATTCCCCAAAAGTTACACCTGAAAAACCACTCAGAACTGGCCAAAACTGGACCATAGCTGCTCCATTGTTAGGTGTGATGCATACTGACTGCTCCACTAGCCAGGTGTGATGCATACTAAAGAGGCCTTCTATGGGGTGCGATGAGTGAGAATGGACAAATGGCTGAGATAGTTTGCTAAGTGGATGCTTATGGAGTCTTCTAGAAACTTCTCCTATGACACTTGCCTCTTTGAATTCGCCCAGGGATGAGTAAGAGATCAATGAAATATCCAAGTGGAACCAAGAACTATGAGTGGAATGAAACTAATCAAAAACCCAGAGATGACTCACACCTTTGCAGACATCTATAAATGGATCCCTCATCTAAGAGATCTAGGGGCTGGAATTTTGTAATTTGTAAGGAAGTGCTGCTAGTTTATCTTTAAGAAAGAGCATTGTATTGTTGGGTGATCTTGCTTTTCATGAGGTGAAGAGGGATTTGATGCTAGGAGGATGATGTTGGATCAGACAGCTAGGTTGTAATTCTCCCTTCTATTTTAATAAAGTTCTTTGAGTTTTCCTCCATACAATCTTGTACTTGTGAATCTTTTTATTTGTGAATGCCATTGTATGTTCAATGTATTTCTAATTCTGCATTGTTTATGATATAATAGATTGAAATGCTTTGATGGTGTTTAGTTACTTTGTTTCTACAGGTATTCTCTAAGTGGGATGAGTAGGAGAGGAGTTGAAAGCTCTATCAAGGGGGAGAGAAATCAAGCAAGGAGTCAAGCGGAAGATCCAAGTTGGTCCCTTTTCTTCTCTCTTATCCATCATACGCAAAGGAAATTGCAAATTGTTTTGATTGTTTGTTTCTAAGATAGCTGCCAATCTTAGTGGGACCAGCAGATTGAAAAGACACTAGTTTTCTCGGAAACACATATACACATAAAACCTTAGTTATACAAGTTAAAATTATACATGGTCAAACTTCTTATAAATTTTTATTAAGAAATATAATTTAGAAAACACTAGGGTATTTATGGAATACAACACTTGTGGTGGCCATTCCAACACCCAACTAACCTACATGCCATTCGAAAACCCAGCTAACCTACATGCCATTCCAAAACCCAGCTAACTTGCATCCATTACACGTTCTCTTGCATAATCATTTAGATAGTTGGATATCTAGTGTCACCATGAATGTACTTGCTTTAGAGGGAGATGTTGTAGTAGTTTTGTAGATCGAGTCTTCTCATGAATTCATCACAACCTAGTGGATAAGGTTCAAGTAGACCTAGTTAGCTTGTGCTTCCCTTGTGGATCTATGCAACTCGATTAGACCAGATAGATCAATGCCTTTGATCTCAATCTCCAAGCTCCAACTTTCACACCTTAACCCATCCAATCTTCAATTTTATAGTTTTAGGGAAAGAGACTAGCCATCGTATTTGCTTTGGCACTTTGTCTTTGCTACGGATGTTGCCTCTGCTTCTGGTGTATCTTGATCTGGAACTGCATTACTACCTTATATCTAGAGAAATTGAAGGTGCTTAGTCTATATAACAGAGATGGAGGGTTGTTTAGCTTATAAGAAATTCGAACGGACCAGACCAAACACTAAGGAGTCTGGGCACCCATATTTCCTCCAGATCTTTGGACACCCACATCGCATTGGGGACCAGGGATAACTTTCAGATCGAATTTTGTTGGTACTACTACAAGTTCACCTGGTTGAAACTAAGAAACTAGATCCTGGTGAAACAACTTCCTTTAGACTATATACCCGCCCCTCACTCTTCTGATGAAACATACTTCCTCGTAGGTAAATTTGAAATATCTAAGGGATAAGCTAGGAATTGGATGAAATGTTTACATCTCACCAACCCAAATAAAGTCCAAATAGTACAAAATCCAATCATCTGACTAGAATATTATAATTCAGATGAAGCCTACTCTCGAAGGAGTCTTTTGCTTGACGTTATGAGAGAAAGGAAGGAAAGTCACCTTTGAGCCAAAGGAATGGGCATGGCATGGAATGGGTGGGAATTGTTCACATACCTAAGAAACATTGTTACTCATTGTATGCTCAAAGCTATTTAACAAAATGTGATGCGTGATTTACATTATGTATATAAGATATATATCAAATAGAGCACCTTCAGCTATACAATACTTCCATCCTTCATCAGTAAGTCATACTTCAACTACCTTTGTAACCTATGCTATTTATTTTCTTATTGTTATTTGTATTAGTTACAATCATGAATTATCATTGTTGTAACTTTTGAATCAGAGGGACATAGTGCTGCAACTGATAATGCTGCAACTTGTGGAGTAAGAACATACAAGTACCTACAATCATATAATGCACAAATAGCAGCATGCAGGTAACTCATAAATAACAACATTGTATTGAGAAAGAAAGAACAAATAGTTTGAATATTCTTTTGATTTGTTTGTATTTTTTTTATGTTAACATGACTGCTATTAGAAATACATATAATTGTTTTATGTTTAACCATAGGACTTCTCATGTCGTCATAACTGTACAAATCTCATCATCCATTTTACTTGATGAATTTACAGGAGCACTTTCCCCAATGGTACAATACGAACTATAGTTATCCCTAAAATTAGGACTATCTAACTGGTATGGTACCTTTGCATGGAGACGTAGCTACTCATTCGGATCTTGCAAGAATTATGTCATCATATACAACCCGAATACTTGTACACTTGTCTCTATGGGCGATATTGCGAACAATACATATTTCAATGCTGGGAGAGAGTCATTTCTAATAGAGGAAAGCAAAATCAAAACGAAGGCATCAATCATGGAGCATTGGCGATGGTAGGAAACGCTACGTTCCCAGGCCCAACACTGATTTCTTTTCCCTTCACAAATGCTTGTATGGCCAATAGGTTCATGTTGCATATTTCCTTTAGACTGATCTCAGATTTCTTTGGACATATCTCTAATGCTATGAAGATTTTAATGCTCAACTTGTCAAGCTCGACATTGAATGATAAGCTAGTACATGCACAAAGACATGTGATATGGTCTTTGTGGTCTGGTTGCATGTTTTCCATTTGATCTAGACTTTGTGGTCTGGTAGCATGTTTATGGCATGCCGCATAACTTATAAGACATTTTTCTTGTAGAGACATATAAGACATAAGTAACCAGAGATAAATCCAAATCGCAAACCAAACATTTCATGCTAGGGAACTAATGTTGGCATTATTTTACAATGGTGAAATATACGAACTGAAAAATCCACATAATATACGATTTGCCTCAGGAAGAGGCCAAATAATACTATGAAATGATGAGCCTCATCATTGGGTAATTATATGGGCCTTAATTGGCCTTAATTCACCTCCTAGCTTAGTCAAACCAACTATTCTCACAACTTATTGCATACTTTTGATTATATTTTGTTTATGAGATGAGCTAGAGTTGGATATTTTGCTTTATGGTCTAATGTGCATGTAATGCAGGAATAAAGGATAAAAACAAGGAACTGTGGCAAATACCTTGGGTAAAACTCGAATGGGACAAGGAAGAGGATTTATAGGAGGTAAATCCTCCTCATTTACTACCTCTCCATTCGAATATTCCTCCATCAGCTCAGAGTGCAAACAACCAAATAATGAGGACTAAAAGATAGTTGAGCAAGTGAAAGTGACATAAACCAGTTTATCTTGAGTGGGGAGCCAAGCCTCCCTAATGGGAAGGAAGTCGTTGGAGACTTTGGATGTATAAGTAGAGGGGCTTAAGACCTCAGTAGGATTCAGATTCTTATTGTAACACTCTACTTTATTTATGAGTTGCAAGACTTGTGACAGTTTGTTATGTAATCCATGGTTTTTATAATAAATATGAGTTATGTTTTGAGCCAGCACTGAGTTAACTCAAAGGGCTGAAGCTCTTGAGTTAGGGCCCAACCCAAGCATCCAAAGCTCCTCTTTATTGTACATGAATGCTAGCATAGATTTCTAGTTCTGTTCATTTGCTTAATTAGCTGCATTTTCATTACAATAGTATAACATAGATGATTTATGGTTCTTCTGTTCATTTTCTTAAGTAGCTGCATTCCGCTTACAGTAGTGTAGAGTAGATCGGTTGTGCTTTAGTTTACCTCCATTTGTTCCTTCTTTCAATTAGCAGGTTAGCTAGGAGAAAAAGATCACCATAAGATTGTCTGCATGTGTCTCGGCCTCATCTCCTCCCTCTGGGACCATGACTTGAGGAAGAGAGCCTTCAGCAACCCCAAAAACACAGGTTTCTGGTTCTCGCATGAGCTATGGAGTTTGTTGTTTGTTGCAGTTACTTGTTCACCCTCACTGGTTTTTCTGTCGTTTTCATTGAAACCTCTGTCAGAATGTTCTTCATGCATAATCCCCTTACCATCCGATCCACAACAAACCTGCCCAATCACCGTCTGATTCATTAGTTTATCCAACTGCCACCTCGCATGAAGTCTTCCACCTACTTTATGTGCTTTAAATCCCCACCATCGATTTGCCTCGACTGATCCGACACCTATCGCGTCACCTCAACACTTTATGTGCTTTAAACCCCCACTATCAATCTGCCTCGCCTGATCCAATGGCTATTGCGTCACCTGATCGACAACTAGCTTGGCAGATCTCCACTGTTGATCTGTCTATCCTGATCCAATGGCTATCACGCAAACTCATGCAGATTCTTGCATGACCGTTATCCGCCTTAGAGTACGTGAGAAAAGTGGTTTTCTCATGCTACGTGTCGCTCAGTTAGGCTAATTGTGTGAAATTCATAAATACAATTTATAGCTTTGAGGGCATGCGAGAAACTACTTGCTGCTTTCGAAACCCGCTCCATCATTTCTGCATGTTTTCTTCCCACGGTACGATCTCTGCCATCCATCCTCTGATTAATCCTGTCCGTCCATCTCTTGACTTAATCTCTGCGATAAGATCTCTGCCATTCATCTCCTGTTAACCATGTTTGTTCATCTAGTCACTAAACCGCCCACGATACGATCTTCGTCGTTCATGTTGTTCGTTAACCCTATTCATCCATCTATTCGCTTATGCCCCCATGATAAGATCTCCACCATCCATCTTCTGGTTGTTGATCGATCCAACAATCCCTATGCACCACTGCATCCTTACGTCCTCCTTTCACCAATTTCGATCTTCGACTTCTCTTCCGCTTGAAAATAGATTTAGTTTAGTTCCTTTGCTTACACCTTAGTATAGCTTAATGTTCTTTACCTCTGCAACTTAGACAACAACATTAGGTTAGTATTGATTTAGCAATTCTATTTAGCATAGTTGTTTAGATGGTCAGTTAGGTTATGGTGTGGTTTAGCATTACATGCTGTTTTCTTCATTACTGTAGTAGAGTAGCTCTCTCTTAGAATAGATTTCCTCTTCTTCCATCAAATAATTAAGCTTCTTCTGACCCTATAGAAGTCTGGCTTGGAATCCCTGAGGTCTCTTGCCAGATGAGCAGTGAAAACAAGCAGGACCTTCACTTTTACTTGTGCATATAACACTGTCACCTCCAAATTTGTAGAACCTTGGGTTGATAAGTAAAGCTAGTAGCCCTGGGAGTTTCAGCATTCTTGTTGCAATACCTAGGCTCATCATGAAGCAGCAAGACTATGGTCAAAGCGATGCTCAATACACAATGAGGAAGGGACTAACCAACTTAAACTAATGTTAATTCCACCATTTCGATTACTATAGCCACAACCATGTGGACTAATAAAAAGACTAAAACTAAGGCCTATTTCTTAGGAAACAAAAGATTTTATAAAATTTTGTTTCCACCGAAAATTGAAATCACCCCGCTAAATATGTCCATTCGAGTGTTTTGCAGTGTGAAGAACATTTGTGTGTTTTTTAGTGTCAAGAAGACATGGGTGAATTAATGGAAAGATATAAAATTTTTGAAATATAAATCAATAACATGGTATGATAGTATTAGGGATCACCTTGTTATGAAGTATTGTATAAACCATGAAATTCAAAGTTTAAATCTTTGTGAATCAAACTAAAAAAAATGTGGTATGAAAGAAACAATAACATGTTGCTTACCACCAAGTGTTTGAGAAGATTGCACATGTGACATAGTCTCTTAAAAAAACAACTATAGTTGTCTTGTCGAAGTTGGATGTATGGGTTAAATAAAAATGAGTATAGGCCAATATAAAGTTAGGGATAGATAAAAACGGTGTAGTCTAACTTATAGATGAAATGGTCTTCTTCACGACATTTTTCCTAGTTAATTTTAACCAAAATTCGGAAAATTCTTAAAAACTTGAGTTTAAGTTGTTTAACATGTAAAATTCGAGTACCCCAAGGGTTTTTCAAGGTGTTGAATCTATTTATGGATTCAAAAATGTATTATAAGCAACAAAAAATCACATTCTTTCTTGAAATTGTATTGTTGGATTTTGATGAAAAAGACTATTTCGTCTATAATTTAGAGTGCACTAATAAAAATGAGTATATGCCAATATAAAGGTAGGGGCATCTCTATTGTCGAAGTTGGATTTATGGGTTAAATACAAATAGATATAGGCCAATATAAAGGTAGCGGCAACAAATTACACACAATGTAGATTATAGGGCAAATATTAAGCACCATGCAATAAGTCAATGATTAGCTCATTGTCTTTCTGTCTTGCCCATTGAATAAGAATACAATGTTATTCAATGATGAAGATGAAAAGACAAAGCGTCAATAATTAACTTACTACATGAGTTTTAATATTTGTCTAGATCATAAAGTATGTGTTTAAATTCTCTCTTTAAACAATTCACAACAAGGTATTATTAGTTGTTCATATTTAAAAAACTATGTGAACACTCAAATTTTCAAAATAAAGTACTTAGGTTCATAAAGTTATTAATGATTTAAGTTATTAATTATTTTAAATGTTATGTAAAAACTTTAGTGTGTTAGGAGGCATTTTATAGTCTATTGTGGGATAAATTTTGTGTTTGAGTTGGATAATAAGATATTATATATAAATTTTAATTGAAAAAATTTAATAAAGAAATATAATAATAAATAATTCAAAATGATGATGATGATGATGATGAATTAAAAAGTAATTAATAATAACAATATATTCATAAAAATATACCATATTATAATTTTTGTTTTTATTACACAAAATTATAATCAATTTTTTAAGAAAAAATTGTAATATGCATATTATATTAAAATAATGTTAATTACGTTGATATTTTAAAACTTTATTTTTTAAAATCTTAATAATAATCATATAAAGACTTAATACTTACACTAAATTATTTTTCTAGACTATGACGTAAAGGTCACCAGTTCAAAACTCCATGGGAAAAAATACATTGATGCTAAGGGTTAGTGTGGCCCAGGGCTAGTGTGATCCCTAGGTGATTACCCAAGCCACATGTTAGTTGTGTGAATCATCTCAACACTCTCTTAAACTAGGAAACACACATATTCAAAGAAAAATGTCATACCCATATGTATGTAGCTATATATATTATGAAAGTTTAAATAAAATTATAAATAATAACATTTCTATATGTAGAGTTGTGAAATATATATCAAATATAAAAAGAAACCATTTATGATATAAATTAAAATAATGATGATTATAATATGTTTATTTTAAAAGTTAATTAACTACCATATAAATATTTAATACGTATAATAATATATTTCCATAAATATGTATATATAATCTATGCTATGTACGTCACATTAACTTTTTTTATAAAACATTAAAAAAAAATGTCATGCACCTAATTATATAGCTATATGTATAATGAGGAATTTAATAGAATTAAAAATAAGAATGTGTGTGTGTATGTGTGAAATTTAGATATAACATGAATAATATTACAAAGAAACACATTAGATCCATCTTAACTCCAAATTTACCAAGTGTCAAGAGGGATGAAGTCTCTTGAGGTGAAAACATTCCTTTAAGTTTCACATTCAAAAAGAGGTTTGCATTTTAAGATATTTGATCTTTCTCGATCCTCGATAGTTATGAAGTTAAAATGGATCTATGTTGGTTTAGTCTTCATTCCAATTATTCCATATGTTCTACAAAGACTTTAGCAATTTAGTCCTTATTATAAAAACAATAAACTTTTTCTTGTATCGTATGCATAAATCACTTTAGACAACCTATCTTTGAGCACCATGCCCAAGACTTCTTTTCCCTGGCTAGTGCAAGCCTGCCTTTCATAAATGAGACCCACTAGGTATCCCCTCCACCTAATTTCAAATCCCATGAGGGGGCATCTTTGGCCCATTGTGATAAGGTTCAAGGAGTAGGCTCCCCCATCCTCATGGAGTCTCATCACTTGCTAAGTCATAAATTCCTGGTATACCTCACTTACAGGTAGTTGGATATACTCTTAGTGTTACAGTTGCAGTCACTAGTTTTGATCTTGGGATTTGCCCAAAGTACTCCAACAAGTCACTGGTTCACCATGGTAAAAAAAACAATAAAAAATGTGACTCATTAGGGTTTCCATTGCTTACTAGTCATCCTACTTGTCCTAGAAGAAAAGAGGTGGGCTTCCACTACCCTCCCAACCATAAAATATTCTTACCAAAATGGCTTACTATAGCCACAAAATGATCAATATTGTTTAGTTTAAAATTTACTCTGAGGTTGCATTCATTTCCCAATTAATATTTTGATTTGCAATCATTACATAAATATTCAATTGTACCATCCAATAAACTGCAATTCACTTATACATCTTAGAGCATCATTTACATATCATCAAGTAAAGAACAAATTGCATATCTGAAACATACATACACTTATCTAAACTATGTTTAGAAGCTATCTAAAATTTATGAAAAGTGAGTCATTTTCCACCCAACCATAGGCTTGTTTGTGGACTAGTGTCTTTGGCAATTGGACACCCCTTGGATATAATATTATGCCATCAGAGAAAAATTCGCTCAAAAAACATAAGGTGGAATTATGAACGTCATTCTCCTTCATAATCATAAAATCAACAAGTTCCCCTCAATCAATCCACTCACACCGCATATGCTCTATTAGCTAGCTTGCAAAGCACTAGGGGGTCTCTTCACTATCCTAGGTGTTCCTCTGCAACCTCCCCTCTGAATGCCTCCATGCTTTCCCAACAAAACACCCAAAAATATAGCTTTGGATTGCATCTCAATTTTTTGGCACTTGCATTTGATTTTTCCAATCTAAAAGAAAATCTAATGATCCCTCACAGTTTTGGTATTAAACAGAAGGGTTTTGGCCTAATTTTTCACTAATATCTGGTCCCCATACTCATTCGTGTGCACCTAAACTCTTTTCACAAAAATTACTCCTTTCCTTTTCTCTCTTTCATGAGATTTCATGGGTTTAAATAAAAAATTCATGGGCCAATTAGAAATGTCCAAGTGGGTACGATACCCATACTTCTGAGAAATTTATGTACAAATTTCAAATGCTCTTATAATTTTAGGAAGTTTTTACTTCAACTACCAATTCCCATTTCTAACTATTCTTTTAGGACAATGGGTAATTGGGTTTTCATTTTGTTTTTGTCCTTCACTTACTAAGGAATTATGGGCAAGGTAATTTTAGGTGACAATGGTTTTCCCTATTTCACCCTCACTGGTTCCCTCACATGGAATCATAATCCATGTAGGTGATCCGCCCATCCATTCATGTTTGGAAATTTTTCATAAAAAAAATAAAAAAATCATAAAATAAAAACATAATGACATCAATAAAATTTTAGCAGAATATTCATGTTGTCATCCCCTAGAAATACATGTCATATTAATAATTACAAAAAGGGTTCAAAATTGGGGTGCTAAATAATGCATGAAATGGATTGTGACTATAGAGGGTCACAATTAACCTCTAGATCCTTTGGCCTTTATGAGTTTTAGGCTTTTCCATAACACCAATTTCTTTGCTTGATTATTAATTCCATTTCTAACTCCCTACATGAAATTGATTTCTTAGTTTCTACCAGGATGAAAGACAACCCCCCTTGCACCCATTACCCCCAATAACAGATTAGATTATTATAAGTGAGGGAGGGGAACCATTTAATATTTCTTATAATAACTTTTGAACTCACACAAAATGAAATCAGAATTAGATAATTGTGAATTGCATATTACTTACAAGAATGCACATATTAATATAATTCATTGACCCTTGATTTCATATTCCAAGAGGTCTCTTGGAATTATCATGACCATTGATTTTCACTAAAAGCTTTTCACCTTCCTCTCAAGTGAATAATCCAAGTTCACATAACCCAAAAAATTATATTTCCAACATTCCCCCCCCCCCCCACACACACACAATCCAAAGGAATGTATATGAGTCCAAGAAGAGAGCTAAAATACAAAATTTTATGTGTCCCATGGTTGGATATGCTCTTTGGAATGGCAGTTTAAGGAATACCACAAACCAAATGAGGTAGAAAGAATCAAAGTCTTCTACCAGTGGTGGTTTAAGGCTGACCACCAACTCTAGAACTTGGCTCGAAGCAGTTCCCATAAAAATTCCATATCTGGCTAAAAGTCGAAGTCTTCTACAAAGTGGAAGTGCTCCCTAATGATGGGTAATAGAAGTTGAAGTATTCTATAGGTGGTGGTTTAAGGTTGGCCACCAACCAAGTCATGCTCATGGAACATGAATATGTCTTTGACTATAGTTTTGACTCTAGCACTGGCTAAGTCTGGCTCTAGGCTCTAGAAGTTAGGCCTAGTTCAGGTTATGGTTCAAGCTCTCTTGATATGGATTTGAATCTTGTAGTTGACCATCAATTCAAACCTTCTCATATAAAAGGTGAGAAGATGAATATATCTCCATTTCAAGACATGTCAATACTCGAGAATGAACACTGAGGTATGAACAAAATATCTTCTTGGTTGTTGAAGACCATTTCCAAGAAACGATCCATCCAAGGTGATTATTTCTTCTTGTAGGAGTGTTTTGTCTGGAACATCTATCTGAATGATGAGTATGTTTTCCACAATGCTCAAAAGAGTGAATATCAAAAAATTGATCTTTCACATGAATAACTCAATCACAATGTTGGCATCTAACAATTTGAAGTGGTTGTGGAAGAAAACCAAGATGTGGAGCAGGTGAAGATGAATTATCCTAAAGGAACCTAGCACTTTGAAACTAGATTGGTTTGGAGTAGTCTAGAATGTGAAAGGAAACATCCTTTTCATATCTAAGACCAGTTAATTGCTTGTAGCTAATGAGTTATTCCCAAGGTGTGATGATGAGTTTGGGAAGTGTAAGTTGAACCTCTATATCTTCATGCAAATCTTCCTCAGAAATGGTCTCACTGATTTGATCAAGTTCTAGCTGCTAATGGGAGTCAAATTCAAAATCAACAACATTTTTTTCTTAACAATAACCAATTCAGGATGATGACTCTTTTGTTCTAGATCATCTCATTAGAGTTGAATTTGAGTTTTAGAAACTCAATTTTGTCTTGTGCATGTTGTAGACATATTTGAATATCAATGAGAGAGGCCTTGTTGATTTTGATTGTGTCATCAATAACAAAGAGTATTAGAGTGTTCAATAACTCTAATAATACATTAAGTCTTACCATTTTCTTAAGCTCAACAAATGGTTAAATAATGAGGAAAAGGTACCTACTTGTACTATCAGCACATCAAGAATGAGAGAAGCAACTAGATATTAAAAATCCTATGAGCAAAAAAAATAATCTTCTAGCTACAATGAATGCTTTGAATAAGGTATATAATAGTTACAATCTCACTTATGTTTTGAGACAGTAGTGGTTAATCCATTCTCATAGGGCCATCCAACTTTTCACTATGCTTTGACATCTATGGAGGTATTGTACTATCCAAGACAGCGCTACTTCTTTGTCCCTGCTAATAAACTCAGATTCCTTCAACTAAAATTTATTGCTTATCTGAATACAAAGACTAGTGCTTCTATGTTGAGAAAAACATATCCTCACCTTTACCTATCTTCACATCCATAGGCATCAAACTCCCAATATGAAAATAGAGGGATATCTATATATATGCAAAAATATGATTAAAATTTAAAATAACACAAGGTCAAGACAATGTTAGGAATGCAATCATCAAAAAGACTTGATACAAAGGTCTTGTTGGACTAGATGCGTATATAAGAATTTATCCCAAAGAAAAACTTCTAGAAGGAGGGCCAACATATAATGGATCTGCACCATGACGTAAGAATGCAATTGGAATATAACCCTAAAACAAAGTTTCACATTGATAACCAAAAGAGTGAAAACCATGAAACGGGTTGCCCTGTAATTAAAATTGTTTGGGAGAAGTTTCTTACGGACTAAATTTTAATATAAAAGAAGATTTTTTGATGTATCACTCTGTCCAATCCACCAGGAGAAGATAATGTTGTTTTGTTGAGTGGCTATAGATTGTTAATGCATCTTCTAGTTCAAACTTCAATGTGATGACTCTCATGACAAGTATCCTCGTCTGCCTATAGTCTATTTGTTGTCAAAAGGACTTGATGCAGGCCTCATTTGTTGTGCACCCATGACTCCCACTTACATATGGAGTATAAATTTCAATGACTATTATATTTCTTTTATAATTTAAACTACATAACCCCCTGAAACTATCGATAATTGAATTGACAATTTTCCTGATATTATCTAGAAATTTGCTTCTTCGACGCACAACCGAGGGGATAAACTCATATCAGCATTCATCATTCCTATTCTATCTCTATGCTTGTTTGATCCCTGCTCTAATGATTAAACTCTAGTCTTTCGTAGTTATCATTGACGTTCTGGAATTTTACTTGAGCAAGGAGTGAAGCAAAATGAAAACCTTTGACTGATTTTATCCACGTATCATATGCTATCTATGGTTAATTTGAAAAAAAATCTAATTTGTGGTGGATTTGTAGTCCATTAGTGTAATACTTTATGATCCTCATCATCTTCACATTGCGTTCCCCATTCATGCAGTTGCAAATGAGCTTGTTATCTCCAAATGCAACAACATATGTAATATCAAGAATGTGTTGAAGCTCAATAACGAGGGCCTTGTATTCAGCTATGTTATTAGTTAATCTAGAGCTGAGAGGAAAGGAAAATCATTGTCTCACTAATTCGTTACCATCTTAGAGTAGGAAGCCAATAAAAGATGGAATTGAAGTTGTGGGGTTTCTTCCGCACGAACACCAAGAGAGAATCCTTGAATCAGTCAAGCTCGAACCTCCACCTTAGAAATTTAATGAAGCTCCTAAGGGTTTTCAAATACCACTAAGTGGATACATATATGGATACATGCCACGTGAACCTCAAGCACTATTGTGAGATGAGAAAGATCTAAGCAGAGATTAATCCTTGAATCAGTCAAGCTAGAACCTCCACCTTAGAAATTTTATGAAGCTCCTAAGGGTTTTAAAATACCACTAAGTGGATACATATATGGATACATGTCACGTGAACCTCAAGCACTATTGTAAGATGAGAAATATCTAAGCAGAGATTAATTTGGGTAATGGATCTAACTTGTCATTTCTGCAGGGATAACAAATGATACATAAATTGACAAGAGAAAGATATCTACAAGCCTATAATATTAGAAATGGTAGAATGGTAGAGCTCAAAGTGGTACAAACATTTCCAAGAATTTTTTAGAGGCAAAGCTCAGCTTGGTGGTGATGCCAGATATGACAAAATTGTTAGAATCATGATAATATCCATAATAGTTTTTCTTCTTGCAATTCCTTTCATCCTTTTGCTGAAAGTTTATGATGAAATGATTTGGATAGAGGTTGCTAGATTTTTCAAACGTAGAGGTTGTGGAATGTGGGATTGAATCCTCAGATAATAGGGACTTTACCCACATTTCAGGTCACAGATGGTCTAGAGTGTGCAATATGCATATATGCATTTGATGACAATGAGGAAGCAGACAATCTATTCTTACAAAAGGATATGTCTAATGCGCAAAGAGATGGCAAAGAATTAGGGCCAGAATCATAGATCTGAAATGCATAACATGCATGTAGAGAAAGGCCACAAAACTAGTGGCTTAAGATATTTAACATGGAAAGTATACACTATTATACTCGTGATACCATGTTCATAGTTTGCAAGTGTCATATTATGCTTTCCTCATATCACAAGTGTCGCTTTTATGATTTTCACTCCTCCATGTGTCACACCTTTTCACATCACCAAAGTTAGTTTTGGTGCACCATTTTGCATTACATGGTTGTACATATCATTGGAATATGTGCTAGACACATTCTTACAGCAAAACACACCTTTTGGTCACAGTCATCAATCCTCTCATAACTTGTGCTTTGAGTGTTGTAATGTGTTGTTTCAACTCTCACACTTAGAAATAGGTGTCACTTTGTTGTTGTTTTAAGGTGTGATTGTTTTGCATGAGTCCTCTGCATTTTGTTGGCTTATATTAATGGAATTTATGTGTGCACTCCATGTTTGAGTTGTGTTAGGATGCATCTCTTTCTCCTACTCTATTGGTCCAACACTTGGCCATTTTGAGAGCTCTTCTTCATCCTTCAGCCTAGTGCAAGTTCTAAAAGGAATTAACCCTCTTACTAGGTGTTGAGTGCAACTTATTCATGAGCCTCATTGACGTATCTTCCTCCCATACTTGTGCACTAAGTCTTTTATAAGGCCTCCTCCCTCTCATAATGCATTAGT
Organism: Pinus taeda; assembly: GCA_000404065.3. NCBI lineage: Eukaryota > Viridiplantae > Streptophyta > Pinopsida > Pinales > Pinaceae > Pinus > Pinus taeda. The sequence continues at coordinate 287,218 of APFE030284438.1, forward strand.
ACTTCTAAGGATAAGTCACCTAACCCTATGTTGCCTTCCTTAGTGAAAAGTTCATTCCAAATGAACAAGTAGTCACTGTTGGAGAGAATTGTACCATCCCAAGCCTGACCACACTTTGAAACAACGAATCACACTTCGAAACAATGAAGTACACTTTGAAACAACGAAGCACAATTCAAAATCTCAATGAAAAAGTGTACTTCAGAACAACAAGTATCCTTTGAGTACACTTCGAAACAACGAAGCACACTTCAAAACAATGAAATGCACTTCAGAACAATGAAGGATCCTATGTCTCTTAAAACTCACATGACATACTTGTGAATCATGAAGCCTTTGAGCGCATGGTGCACTCTTGAATCCTGAAGCTTTTGAGCACATGGCGCACTCACAAAGCACGAAACCTTCCCTTAGAGCTAATCGCATGCTCACAAAGCACGAACCCTTAAGGCGCATGGTTCATTCTTGAAGCATGAAGCCTTTATCCTTCTCTTTGATCACATGGCACACTCTTGAAGCTTGAATCCTTTGAGCGCATGGTTCACTCTTGAATCACAGAGCCTTCATCCTTATCTTAAAGAGTGCATGGTGCAATCATGAATCCTAAAGCCTTCATTTGAGCGCACTCCTTGGACTTGAAGAATTGCTCCCTCCTAGTTCCTCTTGAGTGCACAAGTGCACTGAAAAGGCTTGAAGCCTAACCCCTTTGATCCTTAGATGTGCACCCGTGTTCCCTCCTTTGTTCTTTAAGTGTGTGCATGCACTTATAAGTCTTGAATCATAACCCATTCACCCCTTCAATGGGTGCCCTTGCACCCTCCTTAGCTTCCTTGAGAACATGACCGCATCTTGAACCAATGAATGATTCTCCTTCATGCTTTGAACCTGCGCCCTGCTCCCTTGAGTTCTCTCTCTCTCTCTCTTGAGTTCACAAGCACACCCTAAAGGCCTATTGTGAGCCTTGATGATTTTAACTACACCCTCCTAGTCAACCCTTCTTCTTTTAACCCTCTCGTAGGCCTATCATGAACTAATCATTCCATGAGCTAGGTAATGATAGAATATATGTTTTTATGACTGATTTTGCTTTGTCATGGATGATTTTCTTTGGAAGGAATATCTTCCTAGCATGACAAGGTAATGCTCAAAAAATATAGCAAGGAAGAAGCATAAAGAAACACCTACGAAGAATAAGAACAAAATAGAGTTGTCATGGAGACATGAAGCAAATCATCGACTGAAATAGAAAGAATACATTGCATGATGACTCATAGGATTCCAATGTTGATCCAATATCCTTTTAAGAGTGAATATGAGAAAAAAAGTGGATCCTTTGTGAAGATGAAGCATATATTAGATATTTTATCAGCAATGCAAGATGAACCAACAAGGAAGACAACTTGGCATTTCCACCTCATCATGAAGTTCATGTCATCATTTTCATGTTGTAACTTGTACAAGTGTCATCATAGTGGTCAATGTATGTTCATGTGTCATGCGACTTCATCATGTGGAATGTAATGATGTATTCTCAAAAAAGGACAAAACGTAATGTGTGGAACTCCAAGAGTTGTATGTGGAATATGAAAATTCACTTAGTCATATATGGGAAAAATAGTTGCATAGAAGTCCAAAAGTCATATAGAGAAGTCCAAAGGACACATTAGAAGTCCAAGAGTCATGAAGGTAGTCCAAGAGTCATGACGATATGAAAGGTCATTCCTTTTGCTATAAAAGCCATCTCATAACTCAACCAAGGGGATTTTTTAGGCTTAAGCTTTGGAGATCTAGTCTTGGCTTCTCTACTTGGAATAGGAGAGAAAACTATTCTTTGGAGAAGCAAGAAGTGACTTAATGTTCCACTATTGGAACTAGTGTCTCATCATTGTAACTATGTACTTAGATGTTTCACCTTATAATTGAAGCTCAATGAGCCAACACATTTTCATGCATGTATTGTGAATGTCCTAGGACTATTTTTTGGATGTTTGCTATATATGTTTCATTCGCATGTGCTAAGGAAATTGAACTATTTGGTGGCTTCAGTACTTATCTTGTATAAGCTGTGTTGTGCGTGGTTTAATGATCGTTGTGTCTAAGTGAACTATTTTGCTAGATAAATAACCAATATTTCTTTTCTCATGTGTCTCTCTTAAGTTAGTACTATTACTTCCTTCTAGAGGCTCAATTTTGTCTCCCCCCACATTAAAGTCGCATTTACACATTACAATCAATGTTTCACAATGTCAACTTACTTGCTTGTTTAAGGGTTATGTATATAACCTCTTATGTTATTCATTGAAACCAATATGAACCTTACATTTATGGTTGTCGGGTTGATACTCAGATGGGGATCCTACTCCAAATGGTGTGATGTCTAATTGGGACTTCACATTGGGGAGACACCATTTATGTTGGCAGTATCTAACACCATCAAAATTTTGGCACTAGAAGGAGGGCATATTACAAGTTGTTCCCTTTGAGTTTGTATTGAATCTCTTATATTTAATGGATCTTTCCCAAACCATAATCCCATAGTATTTTTCTAACCTATATCCTTGTAAAATTTCAATCTCCGTGGAATATTTTCATGTCTTGTCTCAATTTAGGTTTGGTGGTGAGGGTGGTAAATTTCTATCCACGCACATAAATGATTTTCTTGGGGTTTGTAAATCTATTGAAATAAATGATGAAGATGTTATGTGTATTCTATTCACCTTCTCTCTTGATGGTCACATTAATCGATGGTGTCATACCTTACCATTTTCTTCCATTTATTCTTTTCATCAATTTCTGAAGGAGCTTCATCAAGATTTTGATGGGTATGATTACCGAGATGTTTTGAAAATAATTAACCAATTTAGAATGGATCTTAATGAATCAATTGAGGATTTTTCTAATAGATTCCTTCACTTATGTTATGAGTTTCCTTGAGAAGATATGGGTTGGGATTTCTTTAAGCAAATGTTTGAACCTTTGGTTCGGAGCTCTTTGAATTAGTGTGAATCTAAACCCCTATATGTTACTATTCTCCCAACTTTCAGAAATTGTGAGACACCACAAATCTCAGACGGGGAGCCTATTGTTCCTTTTGTTCCTTGTCCTTCTCCTTTTCCAGTACCAATTTGAGTGCCTCCCTATGATAATGTTGAAGTTGGGAGATATAAATATCAAAATCCTAATCCATCTCCTCAATCTTCTTCCACTTTCCATGATTCATATCCAATGGAGGAAACCTTGGAATGATTCATGAATCTTATGGGGAAGATCAATCCCTCCATTCCAAAATATGGTAATAACACTCATAACTCTAGTCTTGAATCTGATTTTGATTCTTTTCCTCCTCTATTAGCTCTTTCTCATTATCCCTTACCCCTTGATCTACCTGATTAGTCTCTTCCAAATCCAAGTGTCGATCAAGAGCAAGTTGGTCACTTTCCATGGGTAAAGGAGCAGAAAGGTGAGGATTATTTTGATATTTCTTCTCTTTTTCAGAATCCTCCATGTCAAGATAATGATCTCCCATGCCATGGCAACACCCATGGCATGGCTCTCAATATGATGAGAATTAAGAAGTACGCAGGAGAAAAGTTCACGGAATTTTATGCAGAGAAAAGTTTATAAAAGTTTATTTCATGTGGAGAAAAGTTCACGGAATTTTATGCAGAGAAAAGTTATTTCATGTGGGAAAACTTACCTTTGGTCCATGGTAGTTAGTCCTTGGAATTTGAACCTATGGTTTTTGGACCATGGCATCTCGACAGACGTGTTGATCCCTAGTATTGAGTTGATGGTATTGGTTGTTATGGTTTTGGCCCGTGGTATTGGTCCATGATTTGAGGAAGAGCTTGCCTATATAAAGCAAAGGAGATCATTTGGCTTGTGTATGCTTTTGGGTTGAATATCTTAAGATCTGAAATATTGGGTTATTGTTTTAAAAGCTTGATCTATATGAAAGTGAAGTGGAAAGTGAATCTGTGAAGGGTGATCTCTCGAGCGCTGCATCTGCGGAAGTGCGGAGGCGCTGCAGGAGGCGCCGCAGGAGATGCCGTAGGAGGCACCGCAGGAGGCGCCACAGGAGGCGCCGCAGGAGGCGCCGCAGGAGACGCCGCAGGAGGCGCCACAGGAGGCACCGCAGGAGACGTCGCAGAAGCTGTTCTGGGTTTAATTTTCTGTTATTGTGGATTTGGTTATCTGGGTGACTTACTGGTACTTGATGATCATTTGATATTTATGGATCTAGTTTGAAAATTTATGAAAAGTGGTCCTTGAAAAAAAAGAAGTAGGGGGTTGTAGCTCCCTTCTAGGAGAGACTAGAAAATGAGAGAGAGTTGTAGCTCTCTGCAGGTTGCAACCTGCATACTGGTAAAGGACTGCACCAGTACAAGACCATTGTAAAAGGAGTTTCTAATTTGAAAGAAGATAGAGACATATTGCAGCAGGTGGTTTTCACCCACATTGGGTTTCCACCTTATATCTGGTGTTCTTTGATGTGACTGTCTATTTTTTCTTGTTCATGCTCATTGTTTTATGGTACTGATATGCAAAAATAATTCAAAGTATAAATAAGGAAGAATTGTTAAAAGGACTAGATAATACTGATTCACCCCCCCTCTCAGTATTATTTTCAACAATTTTTCGCCCCTCACCAATGTCCCTTTTCTTGCAGTGAAGTGTCTATTTTGTGTCCCTTTCAGAATCTTGCTGGGTCATGTAGTATGAAGATAAGGATTAATGGTGGATCTATCTAAGATCACAGTTATAATAAATTTGGAGGTGCCACAAAGTGTCAAACCACTGTGCAATATGCTAGGACATATTGGTTATTACCAAAAGTTCATCAAGAGTCATCCCTAGATTACCACGCTAATGGAAAAACTAATGAAGAAGGATGCTACATTCTATTGGAATGAATAATGTTAGTGGAGCTTGGATGTATTAAAAGAAAATATGGTCACCATGTCGATCCTAGTCTTCCCGTATTGGAAGAAGGAATTTCATGTGCATGTGGATGAGTCATGTATTGTGTTGGGAGCAGTACTAACACAGGCCGGTGAGGGACAGTTGGATCACCCTATCATGTTCGCAAGAAGGAATCTATCTAAGGCTGAGAAGAATTATTCGACAACAGAGCGTGAAGGTTTGGCTATGGTGTACATGCTCCAAAAGTTTAGAGAATACTTGTTAGGTGGACACTTCAAGATGTATACATACCATTCTACATTAAAGTACCTAGTCAATAAGCCTCTGTTGGGAGGGGGAATATGAAGATGGATACTGTTGTTTTAGGAATATGATTTTGAATTCATTGTGAAGCCAGGGAAATTGAATGCAGGGCCAAACCATCTATCACGCATTGAAACAGATGAGGAGCTCACTAATTTGGAGGAAGGACTACCTGATGTGCAACTCTTTGTAGTTCATGTCATAGATAATCATTTTACAAACATCATACAATTTTTTACTACAGGAACTGCTCCAGAAGGATACACCTGTCAACAAAAGAACAAATTGGTGGTGCACATGACAATTTTTTCTCTTATTGCAAGTCACTTGTATAAGATGGGAGCACATGAGATATTGCAACATTATGTGCCTGAGTTTGAACAAAGAAACATCCTAGCCAAAGCTCATGGAGGGGTTACGGGAGGATATTATGTAGGAAAAGCAATAATGCATATTTTTTTATGCACTGGGTTATGGTGGCTGACACTGTATAAGGATTCCAAAGCTTATTGCAGAGCATGTGATGCATGTCAGAGGATGGGAAGACCATCATAGAAGGATGAGATGCCTCTGAATCTACAAGTGTCATTGTAGCCATTTGAAAAATGGGCAATTGATTTTGTAGGACCGATTCAACCTCCAGGAAAGAAGACGAGTGTGTAGTATATCATCACTACGATTGAGTATTTGACCAGATGGGTAGAGGTGCAACCCGCGAAGGACTATATAGGGACAACAATGGTGAAGTTCCTATTTGAATATGTGCTGGCTAGGTTTGGTTGCCTGAAGATTTTGATGAGTGGTCGCGGTACGCATTTCCTTAATGAAAAGATCAACACTCTCATAGAGGAATTCCAAGTTTATCATCAAAAGAGCATGCCATAACGCTCGCAGGCTAATGGGATAGTTGAAGCATTTAATAAGATATTGGAGAATGCGTTGACAAAAGTTTGCAATTGTTGGGGTGCAAGGATTGCACTTAAGCAAACCTCTCAACACTTAATTGTTAACCTAGGGATTTCGTAAACTTAGAGACAAAGCACAGGAAATTCCATAAGTGGTATGAAATTTTCCTATTCAAATTCCTACTTCTTAAAGGAAATGTTTGCAGAATTAGATAGAAAACAATCTTGAAGGTAATTGACACCAAAGCAACTCTAGTGCTAGAATGTAAAAGAACAATTTTCAAGTAAATCAAGTAAAGGAGTTTTCACACAATTGGAAGCAATCTTAAATACTGGAATGAAAAGGTATGTTTATCTTCAAATAGATGGCTAACGGTATAACAAGTGGGTCCTTGTAGAGATCTGGTTTCCTCTTGATCTTCTTTCTGCACAAATAACCTGTTCTTGTACTATTCCAATCTGCTTGCACTAGTGCAGGTACAGTGCCTCTGTGTAAAAGTATCTTTTACCTCCCTTACTGAAGATTTATGTCTTTGTGGAGGTGATCGAAGCCTTAGGGCTTAGAGCACTCTATTTCTGTGACAATGGACCATCTCTTGCACCAAGGCAGAGTTTCCTTCACCAAAGTTTCCAATTTACTTTCGAAAAGATTGAAAGACGTGCCGAAAAGAATTGCAATTTCAAACGAAATTTTGAGATAAATTATCTATGGAAAAGAAATTCTTTAATTAATTAAATCTTGCAATGGAAGTAAAATTCATGAAATGAAAGCAACTCGAATTAATAAAAGCAATAGTCTAAGTAATCTTCATGTATCAGCTAGCTTCGACAATCCACTTAAAATGTTTATGTTATTCGTTCATAAGTCATAAAATACAAGTATAAAGTGTGTGTGATAAATTCATGTAATAGTTCTCAAATCCTTCAGAAATGCACTCTTAATGTTAAGGATGATTGCTGACATTAATAATATATTTTCTTGCAAAAACAACTTAAAATGGTAAGTAGTAAGAGAAATGCAATATTTGCAATGAAAGGAATAATTGAACCAAAGTGCAGGAAACTACATGCACTGGTACAGGAAGAGGTTTCCTGCATGATCCAAGCGGAAGAAAATCGAGGCTAGAATTGCAAGTAAAGAAATGCAAGAAATGAATTACAAGAAAGAAATAATCTCAATCAACTTCCAAGCCACAGATCCACTCACACTTTACTAAGAAATATATTTAAATCAAAACTTCCGAAGTAAATAGAAAAATTGTTCACACCTCGCAACTGTAAAGGGAAATATTCACAAAGTCTTTCCAAATGACAAAAGCACAAGGGTAAATGAGTTGGGTTGGCTAGGCCCTAGCCAACCAGTTCATTTCCCATTTAAGAAACAAGACGATTCAACATTCAAGTATGCATGAAAGATAGATTAAACACAACCTATGAATAACATGGTGAGTTCCTTATACTACTTGATCAGCAAATGTACATAGTAGTGCGAGTCCAGCCCAGAGCCAAGGGTGATACCAAATTACATAGAAAATGAAATTACAACCTAAGGATTGCTAGCTAGTTCTACCTACAATCTACATTATATACATTCTTTCAGCCTTAGTCGTATTACACTAATTACAGTCATTTTCCTATTCAGGCCTTTCGATCGAACGAAATAACAACCAAACATTACAAAATCAGCTATTAGTTATAATAAAATGTGTACTTCACTAGTTGTAGACCATCCTTGGAAAACATTCCTAACTGTGTGCCACTGATATCCATCCTCAGTTAATGAGAAACCAAACTCAGAGTCATGGATCAAAACGTCTATGTGGAAAGAATCAACTCACATAAATGTCAAAACAATCATCATTGGCAGTGCAGAAATCTGCCTGCGCTGATCATGCTAACTCATAATTAACACTTAGTTTCTCAATTACTTCTAGGAAATTAACATAAGTTACAAGAGGTGCTATATAGGCATGAAATCTATGTAAAACTGATTAATAAATCACTTTAATAAATCTTAATGTAAGATACAAAGCATATGCAGGAATAGGTAGTTATCTTGGACTAGTGTAGGAAAGGGAGGTTTAAGTCGAGATAAAACAAAGGTTAATGTTTATAGAAATGGGGCAAAAATAAAGCAATTTTGGATACCAACATCCTCCCATCCATAAGTTGTTGTGTGTCCTCACACAAAATTTTACCTTCTGCAAAAAATCCTCGAAAAAGTGAGTGGCCCATTCTCAATCTTGAACTTCAATGCTTATTCCTACTTCCACTATATTGGGCTTTTTAAATCGGGTTCTTCTCAGCTGATTAGTCACCTTATTGAGGAATTTGTAGCATTTGGAAGCCTGATACTTACATACTTTTACTTGCTTCGTTTTCCTTTATACCTCTGCAAGTAGCTCTACGTTGCTTTGCTTATGCTAATTTTACTCCTTCATGACCTAGTTCAAAGCCTCTAGGTCATAAACTTGTTGCTCCAAATCTAATATTAAGCTATTGAGGTAGAGAGTGGAGGGCTCCATGCTCAAGTCTTCAGGTGTAAATGTCTTCTCTACAACAAACTTGAAATAGGTCCCATTGTTTTCAAAGTCAAGGCCGTCCAATGTCTGCATTATGATGTCGCTAAAGGTTTCTCCACTCGGGGTTTCCTTGTCACCGAGGGTTTTGATGCCCTCCACAACCTTCATGCCAAGGGTTTCAGTACCTTGTGCACTCAATTCCTCAGGGTTTTAAAAGCCATGTTCTTCCAGTTCCTCAGGGGATTCAATACACTGTCCATTTGAACCAGCATTGATTTCATTACCTTGTCTTTCTAAAATAGTAGGGGCTTCAGTACCCTGTTCTTCTAAAACAATAAGGGCTTCAGTACCCCGTTCCTGAAAATCATTAATGGTTTCAATGTCCATTCTATGAAATTATCAAGGGTATTTATATGATGTTCCTCTTCATCCTCATGACCCTCTGCTTGGACACCTGTACTTAGTGTCGTCTTCCTCTTCCTTAATCTTCTTACAAAAGTTGACAACAATACGTTTTCTTCCGTGTTCTCTTCATCTTCCACGATGTGTGTTGTTGCATCTACAAGCATTGAAAGGTTATGAAATCTAGGGGAAACATGGGGTGATTCATCAATTATAATTGGAGAGCTCGAGTGGTTCGTCCCTTTAAAGAATGTCTTCTTCCTCACCGTGGTTCTAGTCTTTCTCTTCTTAGCCGAGGGTGGAGTGTTTTTGATACTCTTCCTTCCTGCTTGCACCGATGTGGTTTCACCTTTCTTATGCGTAGGAGACGATGTCTCTACTTTCCTTCTCTTACTTGTACTCGTGCTAGCAGACTTCCCTGCATTCCTTTCTTGAAACTCTTTCAGGAATGCTCCTAAAGTTACTCCTTTTTCTTCCAGATTCTTCATTACCAGGAACGTGATAAGCCCATGATGGTATAGCATGCTTGCAACTTGGCTTGCATTCCCACTCTGCATGCCCTCTTCCATTTTCTCAAGACTTTTGAGTAGGTAATAAGGGATATTAATCAATTTTCTTGACTCGAAGTGCAGCGGTGATATACGAACACCAATGTGTAACTTCCCTCACCAGTCATTAATTTTTGTAGTATGAAAAAGAGGTCTTGCTACTTCTCGATCATGGCACTCTGTGTAAGTCCCTTCCTCTAGTCAACCATAAGCTTCTTTTCAACCATGAACTGGTGCCATCATTTCCTCCTGAGCCGCTCCTTTTTAAACCAATTCTCCCCTGTAAGTGGCAAGCCTGTAGCTTGTGCAATAGACTCCTCTGTGACTTAAAACTTCAACGAGCCAGCCCTGACTTAGCCTCCTTTGAATGTCCTCATGAACTCCAGTACCACAACCATGTCGGACCCGTCAAACTTCTGTAAAAATGTTAGGAACCCAAATTCTTGGAATAGTGAAAGACTATTAGGGCATTCTGCAGTTTTCTCAATCTCCTACAAAGACAATGGTTCACCCCTTATGGGTGCCATGTCGAACTGCACTTCACCCTTTCCAGTCACAACATTGAAAGAATTCCAGCCAGTGACACCAACACTTGCTGAGAGCTTTATGCTAGAGGTTCGTCACCCTCCGTATTTTCAGTCCCATTCACCTAGTCATGATGAAAACAACTCTTCGTATTAGGTGCAGATTCATATCAACCTGTTGTAAGTGAGTCATAATGATTCAGTGTAGTGGAGGTTTATGCAGGGAGGGCACAATGGTTACAATGATCGGGTTACGAGGAAAGGTAATAATGAACAAGCAATGCAAAATTATTTCAAGGAAGGTGAATACAGGCTATCAGACAACAATACTATCCCACAGTCTGCCTCATAATTTAATCAAGACATACTTCAACACTTATTAAAAAAATTAGATTTCAGAACCCTATACACCTTGCACTTAAAAATATTTTCCTAAGTCAGTAAATGATGAAATAGAGTATTAATTGAAACATGCAATGCTATGATATATCAGTATTCATGTGCAGGAAAATAAAGATCCATAAACATCCTTTATAATACACTCTTGGACTGTGTGAATTTTATTTTACACTTGCTTTCACAGTCATCTGCATTCCTGCACCAAACCTACTTGCACTATGTCATGATTGCACTATGCATCTTACACCAGGGACTTTTACCAAAACAAAGAAATTCTGATAGAACACAATTCCGTAGCTGGACTAAATTTTTTTGCATCAATATAGAAGAAAATTTGTATTCGCCATCCTTTGGTGTTTCACAATCATGCCTTCTGGATTGACTGCATCAAATTCTGCAATCAATTTATGAGGGAATAAATAAGTTGGAAGGGATAATTTTTTTTTTTGAATGGGAAGGAGCATTACAGCATGGATTCTAGAAACAATATCACCAAGGGGGGTAAACGAAATGGGATGTGGGAAAAAATTCAAGGGAAAAGAGGGATTTGATGAACTTGGCAAAGGGTAGTTTTCTCAGAAGAAAGAGGAAGGTAATTCATTGGGGATTTTAGAAAAGAAACTAGTGGGAATTTTTGAAATGGGAAATAGAAGAAAGGAAATATTTTTACCTTGAAATATGCCTACACTGGTGTAGGAAAAAGTAATTGTAGTGGGAAGTGAGCATTTACTTGAATAACAATTTCCATGCTAGTTACCCCAAACTTGGGTAATTGCTCGGTTTAGTGAACCTACTTCTTCTTAGTCGCAGCCAACATATCTAAAAGATCAAGTAACATTCCCTTTTTATTAAAATTTCGATATTCTTTCCAGCATGCTGGTTTTCAGATTGATCCATCTACAATCATGTCAGTCAACTGATTTTCATAATTACAAGAATTTTTTTTCTTTTTATACTTTTTCTTTTTGTTATTTTTTTTTCTTTTATTATTTTTTGAATAAGGACAATAAGGAATCAAATCTTTGATAGGTTGGCATTACCACCTACCAACTCCTTTTCAAATGGTTGTTGGACTTACTGCATGAAATCTCCTTTATTACGTGGTTGAAAATATACCTTCAATCTATGCTTATTTACCAAGAACATAGAGTTCAGTCCATCAATAGTTCTGATTTCTACGCTCCATTTTTTAACACTTTGACCACCTCATAGGATCCCATCTAGTGTGTATGGAATTTTCCTTTAAAATATTTGAATCTAGAGTCGTAAAGGAGTACCTAATCACCTGGTTGGAACTGCTTCTTCTAAATGGACTTTTCATGCCACTTCTTGCGCTGCTATTGAACTAAGATGTTCTGCTGAACAACATCCCTTCAGAATTCATCTAACTCATTCAATTGTAGAACACATTATTGTTGTGCTTCAGAGAGATCCAACACCAATTGGAATGCAGTCTTGAAAGTCTTGATTTTGAATTGTATCGGCAACAGGACTTGTTTTCCGTACACCAACTCATATGGTGTGTGTCCTGTGCTGTTTCTCCAAGTGTTTCGATATGCCCACAATGCTTCTGGTTATTTGTTAGCCCAATCCTTTCTATGAATATTTACCATTTTTGTGAGGATGGAATCAATAAGCTTATTCATGGACTCCACCTGACCATTTTCTTGTTGGTGATATGGTGTATATTTCCTGTGCCGTATTTTGTACTTCTCCATCACATCGTGTACCAGATTAGAAATAAATTGTGGTCCATTGTCAGAAACAATTTGTCTAGGTACACCAAATATCGTAAAGATATTAGTAAAAAGAAAATCAACAACAACTCTTTCAGTAGCAAAAGAAACAACTTTAGCTTCTACCCATTTTGTAACAAAAATTGTACAAACCAAAATATGCTTTTTATTTGGTGATGTTGGATTTATTGGTCCTACGAAATCAATAGTCCATTTTCCAAAAGGGTCAATCATAAACTGAGGACATAAAGGCATTTCATTGGTTTGATTAGGCTGGCCAACTCGCTGACAACTATCACACCACTTGACATATTGTTTGGCATCCTTAAACAAGGAAGGCAAAAAATAGCCAGCTTGTAACACTTTGTATTCAATCCTCTTATCAGCAAAGTGACCCCCGTTAGGATATTCCGAAACTTAGGAAATAGTTAAATATAGCTTGGTATATTATAGAGTTAGGTAAAGTGTGTTTCTTTACTATGTACATTTCTAACTTACAATCTGACGGTCACGATATGTAGTGATCTGACGATTCATTCTCTCCTCGGTATTACCGACACTTGATCTGTGGCTTAAGACCCGATTGGTCCATGATTTCTATTTAAAGCGCATGGATGGTCATTTGTAGGTTAACTATTAATGAGAGAAGCTTATGTAAATTTTCATTCTTTTATTAATAAATTGCCTGAAGTGGTCGTGTTGGCTCAGGCCGTGGACTGTTTCCCTCTTTGAGGGTTTTAACCACGTCAAAAATACTGGTGTATTGATCTGTGATCTGTTTGTGAGCGGTGTCCTTTGGAGTTCTGTCTGAGGAACTTACCCTATAAATTCCTACATGGTATCAGAGCTATTTGAGGGTCGCGTCCGTTGGTGATCCAAATCTAAAGCCGGTAAAACTGCATCCGACTGCCATCTCCTAGATCTACTGTTTCTGACTGGTTTCAGGCCGAGAGGACTGCTCTGTTATTTTAGGGGCATATGTTCTAGTGAGGAACCCCTTTTGTTTCACGCAAAAAGGTTTCTGCAAGACCTAGCTACGTCATTTTTAAGATCTGGAGGTATATAGTGTTTTTTCTTTGCAGTTTCTAGTTATTTTTCTCTCTGTTTATTATTTTGGTTTATTTAGCTTATTTTTTATTACTAGATATATACCTTTCATTTCTGTGTATACTCTTTTCCCTGCGACTCTGTGCGATCTGGGCAAATCAAAAACAGAAAGGAAGGATTTTTCTCATGCGTATGCTCTTTTCCGCTGCACCTTAGTGTGATCTCGGAAAATCAGAAACATTGAGGAAAATATTTAGTTTCCGGGTAAAGCTAACTTTAAGCCGTAAGGTTTGTTTTTTTTGTATGTCCCTATTGGGTTTTGTGTTTTTGTTTTGTAGGGAGAAAAAAAACTTTCTCAAGGAAGCACGCAATCCAAAGCTTCAGTGACCAAAAAAAAACAAAGCCCCCTCCCCTCTCTCTCTCTCAAACTTCTTGTTTAGCTCACTTGGTTCAAAGCTAATTTATTAGAGTAGAGGTTCTTGGGTTCAAATCTCCTTTTTGTTGGAAAAGGGGCTTTTTTTTTCATTTCGCACATTCCCGCACTTTGTCGGCGACTTCATCAACTTTTCTTCAAAAAGCCATAACTTCTTCATCTGGAAGCTATTTTTAGAGCTGTTTTCTTTGAACCAGCCTAATTTTTTGAGGTCTTTCCATTGGAACACTTAGTTTCAACATATATAGCTTCAGTTTCTGTTAAAATGGAAAGTCCATGCCAAGTTATTCTTGACAGCACCAACTACTTCCAATGGTGGTCCTACATTGTGGATTTACTTAGAAGTAAAGGTATTTACAGAATAGCCTCAGACCAAGAAACCAAATCAAAAGATGAAGATAAGGCAGCTAAATGGGAAAATAGGCAAGATCAAGCACGTGGGTTGATAGGGATGTCTATTTCTCTAGATCTTAGATTCCATAATACAGAACTTGATACTCCTGATAAAGCAATGGAGCAGCTTACTAAAGTTTTTGGAATAAAAAATGAACTTAGAGCCCATCAACTTGAAAATGAGTTGCTTACATTGGACCCCAATAATTTTTCTTGCATTGAATATTTTTTTCCAAATTCAAGACCCTTAGATTTCTCTTGGAAGGTGTTAAGGTTAAGAAAGAAGATAGTAACCTTATCTATTCCATTCTTACTAAGTTGGGACCAGCCTACTCTGTGTGTGTTTCCACCTTCCATTCTATAAGAGAAGCCTTCATTTCTCAAGGAAAAGACTACAAGTATCCTTCCTTTGATTCCTTTTGTGATTCTTTAATAAGAGAACAAGAAATACTCTTACACCTTGGTCTTCTTAATCTTGGAAACTCTTCTAAGAAAGCATTAACCACCCAACAGCAACCAAATTCAAAGAATCCTAAGAAGTCGTATCCTAAAAGGAATGGTCCTAAACCAAACAAGGGTCCTAAGCAATTTCAGCCTCAAAATGAAAAAACATTTCACCAGAATGATAAGGCAAATAAAAACAAAGGGAAGAAGACTGATAGAAATTGCCACTTTTTAAATCAAGATGGCCACTTAGAATCTAAATGCTTTAAGAAGATGGAATCCTTGGAAGCAGCAATGAAGAAGCATAAAATCCATTTGGAGCACTCTTCAAATTCATCTTCAAGAATGACACTTTCTGCATGTGGTTGTCAAGCATCTCGTTCTGGCTATGCACTAAATGTATCTTCTTCCTCTCATTCTCATGAGTGGCTCATTGATTCTAGAGCTTCTTATCGCATGGCCAAAAACAAAGCCATGTTTTCTTCTTTAAATGATTGTAACACCAAAAATATATATGTTGGTGATGATAGATCTCTTAGTGTTGTAGGGACTGGAACTGTTCATCTAGACAATGGTCAGTTTAATGATGTATTATGTGTTCCAACCTTATCCTGCAACCTTCTACCTGTATATCAGATAACTCATTCAGGTGAAGGTAAAATCGTTGAATTTTCACCTCACGATGTTGTAATTAAGGACCTAAGAGATCCTAGACAGATTTTAGCTACTGGCATTGCTGATGATTCTACAAGGTTGTATAAGTTTCACAGCTTTGGGTCATCAAATCTTCCCTCGGTATTTGTTGCTCATAATGATGAAGTGAGAAAACTTTGGCATGAGCGATTTTTTCACTTAAACTATCGCTCCCTTCAGAATCTATGTAAAGAAAATATGGTGACAGGTCTTCCAATGGTAGCTTGCAGAGATGGTGTTTGTTCTGGAAGTGTACTTGGAAAACATCATCGGGGCAGTTTTGAAAAATGTGCCTCTTGGCACGCCTCAAACCCTTTACAGCTTGTGCACAATGATTTATGTGGTCCACTTCCAGTTGTTTCCTTCTCTGGCTACAAGTATTTCTTAACTTTCATTGATTATTTCTCCAAACGCACTTGGGTATACTTCTTAAAACTCAAGAGTGAAGTATTTAACAAATTATTGGCCTTTAAGACCTTTGTTGAAAAACAATCTGGACATCAAATTCTTAAGCTAAGATCTGATAATGGCGGAGAATATGTTAAAAATGACTTCATCAACTTTTGCACTCAGAATGGAATTCAAATGCAACATACTGTTCCATATACTCCACAACAAAATGGTGAAAGGAAGAATCGCACCTTAAAGGAAATGGCTAATTGTATGCTTCAATCTAAAGGACTTAGTCTTAATTATTGGGCAGAAGAAATTAACTGTGCAAACTACATAATAAATCGCACTTCTACTAAGGTTTTAAAGAATATCACTCCAGAAGAAGCATGGAGCTCAATTAAACCAGATGTGAGTCACTTTCGTGTTTTTGGAAGTGAAGCATGGGCCCATATTCCAGATGAGAAACATAAAGCTTTAGAACCTAAGAGTGAAAAATGTATTTTTGTTGGATATTCGGAAGATGTCAAAGGATATAGACTTATTCCATTTAAGTCCAAAAATGTTATCATTAGAAGAGATGTAAAGTTTGATGAAAATATATCGGCCTACGAGCCTAGTTCGGCAAATGTGCCACCTCTCTCTATCTCTTCTACTTTTGAACATATTTCTTCTTCAGATGATGAATATGAGGATGACAATCCTCCCCCACCTTCTCAGGATCCTCCTTCAGCTCCTTCACTTCCAAAATGGGTCCATGCTACTCGCGATGCAATAGGTGATCTTGCCAGTGATCCTATAGATCAGCGCCATACATGTTCTCAGTTCGAAAGAGCCTCTTCTTTACTGGCTCAAATCTCAACAAATTATGGTCCTGACACCTTTACAGAAGCTTTAGGCCATCCAGATTAGGACGCAACTATGAATGAAGAAGGAAAACGATACATGGGATCTTGTTCCTCTACCAAAGGGACGAAAACTTGTTAGATGCAAATGGGTTTATAGAACCAAGTATGGACTAGATGGGAAAGTTGATAAACATAAAGCTCGTCTTGTTGCTAAGGGCTTTTCACAGGTTGAAGGCATTGACTACACTGACACCTTCTCCCCTGTTGCCAAAATGAACTCTATCCGCCTTGTTCTTTCGCTTGCTGCCTCTTTAAAATGGGAAGTCCATCAGATGGATGTTAAATCTGCCTTCTTGCATGGGGACTTGCATGAAGAAATCTATATGGAACAACCCATTGGCTTCATCCAAACATACTCTAGCCTTGTATGT
>APFE030284438.1:304178-321888 GCA_000404065.3 Pinus taeda
CAAAATGGATAGCTTTCTTTTAGAATCTGGCTTTTCTAGGTGTCATTCTGACAATACTGTCTACACCAAGAAAGTGGGAAAGTCTCTTATCATTCTTGTTCTTTATGTTGATGATCTTATCCTTACTGGTAGTGATCCAAACCTTATCAACCATGTGAATTCCAGCCTTAAAAATATGTTTGAAATGACAGACTTAGGAAACTTACATTATTTTCTCGGTCTTCAAGTATTACAATCCAAGGAAGGTATTTCCCTCTCCTAATCCAAGTATGTTTGTGATTTTCTACGCCATTTTCACATGGAAGATTGTAAGCCAGCTCCTTCTCCCTTTCAGTCTGGAGTCAAACTTTCAGTCACTTGTACTTCCCCAGAAGTTGATGCTACCTTATATAAGCAACTTGTAGGAAAACTTTTGTATCTACCCCATACACGTCCTGACTTTTCCTTTGTGTTGGCTTGTTGCTCGATTTATGCAAACCCCACGTGAAAGTCATTGGAAAGCAGCTAAAAGAATACTTGGTTATGTTCGAGGTACAATTCAGTTTGGAATTCATTACAGTGCCGAAGCATCTCCTCTATTGGTTGGTTTCACTGATTCTGATTGGGCTGGTGACCCTGATTATTGGAAGTCTACTGTTGGTTATGTGTTCACTCTTGGTTCAGGACCTATTACATGGGCTTGCAAGAAACATGCTACCATTTCTCTTTCTTCAGCAGAAGCAGAGTATCGTGGTGCCGTAGAGGCTAGTAAGGAAGCCTTGTGGCTTCGTCAGATCCTATCAGAGTTTGGTTTTCAGCAGCAGCATCGACTACACTTTGGTGTGATAATCAAAGTGCCATTCAGCTTTGCAAAGATCCAGTTCAGCATCATCACAGCAAACACATTGAACTACACATGCACTTCATCAGAAAGCTCATTCATGACCATGTTCTTGAAGTGCAATATTGTTCAACAGATGATCAAGTTGCAGACATCTTCACAAAGGCTCTCACAGAGGCGAAGTTCACTAAACTTCGATTTATGGTTGGAGTTCAGGAAGTTGTCACTAAGGGGGGATAGGCTCTAGTGCCTCCTTCCTTCTCCTATTGTGTCATATTTGTAAATACTTCAATCTTATCCCAAGTTGTTCTTAAGGGGGGATGTTAGGATATTCTGACACATAGGAATAGTTAAGTATAACTTGGTCTAGTATAGAGTTAGGTAAAGTGTGTTTCTTTACTATGTACTTTTGTAACTTACAATCCGACGGTGATGATATGTAGTGATCCGACGGTTCATTATCTCCTCGGTATTACTGACACTTGATCCATGGCTTAACACCCAATTGGTCCATGATTTCTATTTAAAGTGCATGGAGGGTCATTTGTAGGTTAACTGTTCACGAGAGAAGCTTATGTAAATCTTCATTCTTTTATTAATAAATTGCCTGAAGTGGTCGCGTTGGCTCAGGCCGTGGACTATTTCCCTCTTTGAGGGTTTTAACCACGTCAAAAATACTGGTGTATTGATCTGTGATTTGGTTGTGAGCGGTTTCCTTTGGTGTTTTGTCTGAGGAACTTACCCTGTAAATTCCTACACCTAGTATGGTCACCAATTTGTTATATTTAATTTGTATATATGGATAAATACATTTTCTTTAAGTGGGTAGTTTCACTTAGAACAACCAAAAGAAAGTGGTTTAAACTTTTCCTATAATAGATAGATGAGATGAAGGAACTTCCTTCTGATATTTCGCTTCCTTTGATCTCCTTTGAATTTCTCTCATCACTCCCGCTCGAACTGAATCCACTCAATTGGTACCTATCGACAAAATGAGAAGACAACAACGATCAAATTACATAATCTATATACTATAAACAAATGGAATCAACAACATTTAAACATATATGCATCATAGATATGAACAAGAATATGGGAAATGGAACAAACAGCTTTATTGATGTAGAAGGAAGAGTTACACCCAAAGTAGTTCAATCCCATGTCACTCATCCAGCTTCAGTCCAAATCCTCGTCACACCAAAAGCACATCAATCTAGCAGCATAATACTACTTGACATCAACTCAAATCTCAAACCAATAGTATTTCTCTACAATCTTCAAATTCTAGCCCCCTAATCACTATGATGAGTGGTCAATTTATAGGGAAATGCAGGTGGTTATGTCATAAATTGGGAATTGAACGGATTTCTAAAATTGGGGTTAGTTTCCGTGGAGAAATGGATAAGAGGATAGAGGGTTAATTGATCCATAGCTTATCCAAATTCAACCTCATAGGATGAGATAAGAGTTGGGCATCCTTTTAGAATGCTCTAGAATCAGAGAATATTCCTAGAATACAATGGCAATTTCGCTCATTCTCCCCCAACACAGGTCAATGAGGGCATAAGTGCACTGCAATGTAGGCCTAAATGGGCCTCCCTACTTTGCAGTGTAGTTACCCCTTACTAAGGCTGCACTGGTGTCCCAAGGAGGCATTTCAGTAGGGTTTCAAGCTAGGAAACTTTCATGGATGGAAGTATTCAATTTGATGACTTGTCTAGGGCATGTAAAAACTGAATTAGGTTTTGATGAGCCCTAATTGTATTGATCTGAATGTCAGGAGTGATGTGCCCAAATAGACCTATAATAGTGACAAAGTGTGCTTGGGGATTTAATGGAAAGAGCTATCACTAAAAAATAAATACATTGCAACATAATAGTTATCAACAGGAGGAACAAACCTTCCAAGCTACTTCCTAACTAGATCAAGATACTCCTGAATTACCTCTTATAATGAAAAAAGGTAACCTCAACTACCTAGAGTCTACCTATGCATGGTAGCAGTGAAAACACTGTAAAAAAACATCTACAACAACATTGGTCAATCTCTTCTTCTAGTCAAGGGCATGCCCAACTTTTGAAAAGTATTAAGGAGGTCAGGGTCCACCTCATCCAGGCTACTTTTCTTCTTCTACTCTCTTGGTTTAGGTTTAGAATAATAGAAATGGTCTTGGAAATTGATGGGTGGGTAAAAGTTATCATACTATTTGGGTTCTTACATTTTTAATCGTTATCTATAAGCATTGAGTCTAAATTGCAAAAGTCATTCAGGTTCCTTTTTTAGGTGAAATTAACCTAAGCTTTGGAGAGTTGTAAGGTTTAATGGATCTAAGTATATTCTACTTAAAATATAGTAACATGGTTTAAAACAATATGCATTGAGATCATATTTAAGGATGAAACAGAAAAGATTTTATGTTCACGATGACAAGAAATTTTAATTTCACGTAACAAAGTTTGAGGAAGGTCTAGTATTTACATCCTACTAGGAAAATTTTTCTTGCATCACTCGAGCCCTTTGAATTTGGGCATGGTAGATTCCATTACACAAACAACCAGCATAGATCCATCTTTACTCTAGATCTACCAAGAACAAGAGGGATCAAATCCTTTTTCACTCTATTCTAGTTTGCATATCAGGATATTTGATCCATCTCAACACTTAGTAGATGATCCATAGTAAAGATGGATCTATGCTGGTTTAATTCCCCACTTTAAATAGGCTATGTTCCACTTAATACCATGGGTCAATACCATGTACCATATTTACTTTTATTAATATTAATATAATATTAATATTAGGGTTAATAATGCTTTTTTGCATGGTACTAATAATATTTTGGCCGATGGTATTTGCGCCATAGGCTTCACCTAACTAAAACTTCATTTTTGAGTGTTTGTAAATATAAAGTGAATTATGGAGTAAATACAAAAAATGTTTTATTTATTTACCATACCTATGCTTTATTTATATTTTTATTAACTTACCATACCTCTTTTATAAATATGGTATTTGGCTCATAAGCTTCACATAATAAAACCTCTTTTTTTAGGAGGTTTATGGACTATATATAAAAAGAGGTTTTATTTATTTACCATACCTCTAGTTTATTTATATTTATATTTATTTACCATACCTTTGGAGTAAGCATTAAAATAGGTTTTATTTATTTACCATACCTCGAGTTTATTTATATTTTTATTTATTTACCATACCTATTTTTAGTGTTCATAAAACTATTTATATTCTAAATTTATATTGTGTTTATACATAATAATAATTATATTGGTTTCTAAATAAGGCCAACATTATATTAAAAATGTTAAATATTAAACATTACATGTTAAATGTTTAACGCAATCAACCACTAAAAAAAGGTGAAAATAAAAAATAAAATTTCATGCATTCTGACCCTAGAAAAGTTAGGGACGAGCTAATTGATCTGTGTAATAAGGACATAAAAAATGCTTACTTTTCCATGTCTTTTGATGAATTGTTCTCAGCAATCAAGATCTGCATTATCATAATCATTAAACCCTTTGTACAATAAGTACATGCAAACTGCTTACCTATGCATTGTCTTTTGATGAATTGTTGGCCATGTGTATTGTCTTTTAATGAATTGTTGGCCACAATCAAGATCTGTATTCTTGATGTGCATTGCCTTTCAATGAATTGTTGGCCACAACCAATATCTGCATTGTCTTTTAATGAATTATTGGCCACAAGTCTTTTGATGAATTATGATCATATAAACCCTTGAAATTGTTTACTCATAAGAGCAAAAATAATTTTTAGTAAAAGAAATTCATACCCATGTACAAATGGCCAAAATGTCTTTTGATGAATTGTGATCATATAAACCGTTGAAATTGTTTACCCATAAGAGCAAAAATATTTTTTAGTAAAAGAAATTCATACCCATGTACAAATGGCCAAAATCTCCACACCGAATGACCTTGCCCTTCCTCCATCTAATCATTGATACTCTCCTAAGGTGTTTCCCATGCAAACTCCATCTGGGGTTCGAACCCCATGAAATCCATAGATCACGTTTATGGTCTTCCTTGTTCTGGCATTTCCACGCATATATTAACAAGGTAGAGAAAAATGCAGTGCTACAATGTGATGTTATAAAATGTGAATATTTTATTTGAACCAACGCTAAACTGGAAATGAAAAAGAAAAGAAATATTATAATGGAAAAAATAAAAGAAATATTTATAATATAAAATAAAATATATAGATTGCAATGGGGTTAAATGATTTATTTTTAGTAGGAATTTGTTATTTTTGCATAGCTAAATTAAAAGAATAAGAAGTTAAAAATAATATTGGGATGAGTGTAAAAATTTAAATATGGCAATAAAAAGTTAAATTAATAAAATAATAAAATTCAATTTGTTATATATTGATTTTGTTGTTAACTTGTTAATAGGCTTTGTTACAATACCATGGGCCAATACCATGACTCATCAATACTACAAGTCCAAAAACCATAACTTATCTCACAACCAAAATATTTTATAACAATATGACATGATTCTTACTTGTAAAAAGTAGTATTTATTACAATACCATGGCTTAATACCATGGATTATCAATACCACATGCCAAAAAAACATAAATTATTTCACAATCAAAATATTTTATAACAATATGACAATATTGTTAGCCATGGATATTCACCCTCACTTTACCATGGATATTAACTTGTATATCAGCTTTGTTACAATACCATGGGCCAATACCATGGCTTAACAATACCATATGCCAAAAAACCATAACTCATTTCATAGTGGAAATATTTTATTTTAATTTAATTTTACAACATTTTTTAAATTTAATCTAAAATGGAAAATGTTACAATTTAAGATATATCTAAACCCTCTATCCTCATGACTACTAAAAATATTACTATATAAATTAAATTAAGGTTTTAATTAAATTAAGCTAAAATTAAGCTAAGATATAGATATAGATATAGATATATAAAGAACCTGCATAGATCCATCTTAGCTAAGGATCCAAGGGATAAGGGAAGTCAAATTGACTAATTATAATAGATAAATATAGTGCATGATTCTTTAAAGTTTTTCATTATTTCATTTTATATGATTGATCCAAAATATAGGTTTGATATTTTACATCCACTTACGTTCTTTTAATTTAGATAATTTCTTAAACACAACACAATGTGATCAAATTTAAGAGAGAGTTGGGGAGGGGTGGAGAGAGGGAGGGAGATAGTGAAAACGTTGGAGGGCAGAGAGAGATAAAGAGAGAGTGATGGGGGGAGAGAGAGTGAGGTGGGAGAGAGAGAGAGAGAGAGATATGGAGTTGGAGTGGGAGAGAGAGGGAGGAAGGAATAAATACATAGAGAGATATAGGTGGAGTGAGAGAGGAGTGAGAAGGGATATATGGAGAGAGACTGAGGAAGAGAGGAGAGGATGGAAGAGATATAAGAGGAGAGGATAGAGATAAGGAGAGAAGGGGAAGGGAGAGATATGGAGACATAGAGATGGAGAAGGATAGGGAGGGGGTGAGATAGTCATAGAGTTGGATGGAAGAGAGAGGGAGAGTGATTTTGGGGAGAGATAGAGGGAGGTGGGAGATAAGGGATAGAGAGGAAGGAAGATAGGGATGAGGAGAGAGAGATGGAATTGGATGGGGCACGAGAGGGAGGGAACAAGAAAAACATAGAGGGAGAAAGGTGGAGAGAGAGTGGGGATGACAAGGGAGTCTTGGAGAGAGAGTGTGGGTGCCAAGGGAGTCTTGGATAGAGAGTGAGGGAGAGAGGAGAGTGGGAGGGAATAGAGAGAGGGAGAGAAGGGGAAGAGTGAGATAGACAGAGAAGGGGAAGAGAGGGAGAGAGGGTGTGTGTATGTTTGGGGGTTGAGATAGAGAGAGGAATAAAAAATAGGCACAAATAAAAATATATGTATTATATAGTATTATATAACCAACCTAGATCCATATTAACCCTATAACTATTAAGTGTCAAGAGGGATCCAATCTCTCGAGGTGCAAACATTTCCTCAAGTTTTGCACTAGAAAAAAAAGTTTGTACCTCGAGAAATTGGATCCCTCTCAATGCTTGATAGATCCAGGGTTAAGATGGATCTAGGTCGGTTAATATGAAATTAAAGTAGTTTTTATTTGATATTATAGCCTTAAAAATTAAAATTTCTCTTCAAATTCATTTCAAATTGGAACTAGATCCAATTAGATTCAATGAATATATTTTTTTAAAATACATAAAATATTTTTTTTATTAAAAAATATTATTTTTAAAATTACAAATTATTAGAGATAAATAATGCAAAATTGGCTCACCTATACACCACGTGAGGATGAAGAAGTGTTGAAGGAAGGGTAACCTTTCAACCAATCTTTAACAACCTTTCAATCCCCTATCACTTGTAAGTTTAGATTGCTTGAAACAATTAAGATGACTAGCATAAAAATTGATTTATGTTATTGTAGTACTTTTTAGGTAATTGTATTTTGTTCTTAGACTAAATTAGTCATTCATGTTAGTCATTTTTAGTTGTATTACTTAATATCTAGTCACATATTTTAACCCACGACTAAATTAGTGATTTATGTTAGTCATTTTTAGTTTGGTCACTTAAGATTGCTCATTTTTGGTAGTATTTCACTTGGAAAAGTTGTGGTGACTAACTTTTTTAGTCACCTAGTCACTAATTTCTCATTTCCTACTAGTGTATCCTCGAAATGTTTTGCCATAATCCTTATCCTAAAGAGAAGAAACTAAAATCAAGTTCATTCTCAAACCTGACACATCCAACACACCTGTAGCATGGGATTTTTTTCCTAACTCCCTCCGAAATGTGATTGTCCCTCTCCTAACTAAAGTGCACTTGGAACTGTTACCTGTTTGTGTCTGGAAGCCTATCTCCTTTGATTTGTAGCTAGATAAATACTCTCTATCTCTTGTCATGTGAGATGGCGTCCCACTGTCAATATACCAGAATCTTGTGGTGGCCAAGGTAGATAGGAGAGTTATGAGATTGAACACATATAATAGTCTTAATGAAAGTTTATCAATATCCACTGAAGCGATTTTTTATTTCTCTTTATTCTTATCACCCTTCTTCCTATTTGGACATTGACTCGCATAAATTCCATGTTGACCCTAGCCAAAACACTTTATTTTACTCGAGTCTTTCTTTTTCTTCTCTCCCTTGGAGTTAGACCCTTTGCTTGGGCCTTTATTGGATTTTCCCTTACATTTCCATTTTATAGACAAGAGAATTTCATATAAAATGCTCCATCAAGGGTACTTATTGCCCACATTATTTAAGGATGTAAAGAAATATGTTGACTATTGTGACAACTATCGGTGAATGAGAAATCCAACCCAAGTAGATGATGTTAGTTTAGGGATTTATGGTAGCATGAGACATGTGTTCTAGTCTCTAAGGTGTCAAAGAGGCTAAGGAACATGAGATCTCCAAAAACCATAAAAATTTTCAAGAGAAAACACTTGGTAACCACTCAATTAAATTAATTGATAAATAATTTAAAAATACGTATGCCTAACCTAGAAAAATTGATTAATTAATAGCTATTAATTGAGGAAATTGAATGTTTCTCTAGACACTTCTAGGAAAATGTATTGATGGAGTCAAATTGATCTTAACCATCGATCATGATTAGATATTAGTCATTGATGCTCTAGGAGAGACTATAAGACCAAGTTGATGGGATGGAGATGGAAGCAGTGGTGAGAAAGTAAGCAAGACAGATCAAGCTACCCAGTTTACCATGTCAGTGAGGGCACAATTTGAGCCAGAGGGAGACCATCAAAGAGAGGGAGTCCTTGAAAAATTAAGGAGCGAGATTTATAAGAGTTTTATAATTTTTATCCAGTGCCAGAGTGACAGGAGATATGAGGTTGAATAATCTACATAGAGTGTTGTAGAAGCTAGTGAGAATAACTAGAAACCCTTGAGTGAGTTGTTGGAAGAGATAATATTCAGTTGTTGGAGGTAATATTAGCTTCTATGAGGTAGAGCGAGTCACTTGTAAAGGTAGAGGGAGGTAAGACGACTCACTTGGATCTAATTTATAGGTAGTGTGAGTTATTCAAAGCCAGCAGTGCAAATTCCAGGCTGCAGTACAAGTAGCCAGTGTGGGGTTCGAGCAGGCCAGAGGAGGTTGAGTTGATTTGTAGAGGAGATATTGGATCTCCATAAATTTTGCTAATATATTTTCTAGAGGATTTCCAATTGGGCATCTAGATTAATTTACTCCCAAATTTTTTCATAATAATAAAATAAACCCTCATCTACTACATTTGTCTTCCCTTCCAAGTTTTTCTAAGGACCTTTTAGTCCAAAAATATTGGTGTCTATTTTTTATGTGTGCATATATTTCTCAATTCCTATTTTAATCTACATTGTAAATTATTTGTGAAGAATGCAATAGTGAGTTATTTGATATTTGTCATAAATAAATAAATTTATAATCAGTTATGAGAATAATTTCCCATTGGTGCATTCATGAAATTTTCAAATGGTATCAAAGCATTGTTGATCATATCATAGGCTCAAAAGTGAAGGAAGAGTGATTCTGCAATTTAGAGGGAGCTACGAGCATAATAATTCCATATCTACACAGGCCACCCAAGAAATGTGAAGAAAATCGATTTTTGGAACTAGTGAGGTGGAAAAGTTCAATTTTCTCATTAGAAATTCTAGCCGGAAGTGAATTTGTTAGTTAGGGGATTTCAGAGAGCAGATCAGTTGATTCAAAGAGTAGATTTGGGTGTAGAATATTTACAGCAAGGGTTGCAGTTGCATATCTGCATAGGGAAAGAAGAGAAAAATATATAGGGAGGAGATTTCTAGAACTCTCAAAGAATTTCTAATTCCATTTTCCAAGAGGATATATATGATTTCCAATAGTAGAAGGCCATAGCAGAATTACCAGTTTAGCTAATGCATACTTTAAGAGAGGGATTAAATGTGTTAGAATTGGAGAAGTACTTCCAGAAGGTAGAGTGAGTTACCCATTGGAGGAGTAGAAGGCAATGCAAGTGTTGGAGAAGGATTTCTTGAGGAAGGTGAGAGAAAATCCGTGCATCCGAGAGGGAGTGTGAGTAGTAATGAGAAGGCCGAGCATGAAGAAGAAGGAGATGTCCAACACTAGTCTCCCATTTTATTGAGTTTCACAGACATGGCCACAACAAGATGCAGGGATCAAGACAGACTTGATGGAGCATCTAACTTTGGCATTTGGAAGGCTAGGATGAAATTCTTATTGGATGAGCATGGTCTGAAGGAGTTCGTGAAAAATTTCACAACAGAGCCAATAAATCCACAATAGTAGGAAACCTTCAAGAACGATATGTCCAAGGCTAAGAGAATGATCCTGGATAGTGTTTGGGATCATGTTATCATGCATATTGCAAATAAAAATATAACAAGGGACATTTTGGATACCATCATAAAATTGTGTGAGAATCCATTAGGGAATCACAAAATGATTCTCAAGGAGAATTCGAAGGCCACTAAGATGAAAATGGGTGAAGGCTTCCTATCACACCAAACTTTAGAATGTCTGATATGAACTTGCAGTTGTTGGAGTTAAATCGTATGATGATTACCTAGTGCACACAACTCTAAATGGGCTTTCCAAGGAGTGGTTCACATTCATCCAAGTTATTTCTAGGTGAGATAGGATACCAATATGGGATCACCTATGGAGTTAATTGACTTAGGAGGAGCTAATACTCACCATCATAGAAGGTACTATCAGTAGCAACAACAAAGGACTAAAGGTTGAGAAGGAGGAAGAGTAGAATGTAACCATTCTAGGTAAAGGGAAGGCGAAGAAAGATCCCAGTCAAGGACATACTCAAAAGGAGGAAATAAAAAGAAAAAGGACATATCTAAGGTCAAATTATTTAGATGTGGTGATTTTGGTCACTACGTCACCTAGTGTCCAAAAGGAAAGAGGGAAAAGAAGGGACAAGAGCAGACAATGATGTTAGTAGAGATAGATGAGTTGACCTCTAGATTAGAGGAATTCGCATTGATAATAGTGATACCTCTAGATGGAGGAGGAGCATGATGCTTCAGAGACCAGGATGGGTAGGGTACTGTGGTGTATGAATATCCTCTTTGTGGATAGAGATGATCCCTCTATCCCAAGAGAGTGGGTATAGCCACAAACAAGATAATCTAATGTAAATTTCCATAGATTATAATCGAATAAGAGGGCCTACCTCTTATAATGCTAATCCAATTGACGGTGATCTTGCTTCCTTACTCCAGGTTCCTTTCATTCCTTTCATTCAAGTAGCTGAAACAAACATGCAAGAAACAATAACAAACGTGATAACATAAAATTGAATCCAATCTACTTAAAAGGTCAAGGAGTTATAAGCTATCAAATGTAATATTACACCCGATATAGGAAATAAACCATTAGTTGTATTAAAATAAACTTCAAAGAGAAATACAACTGAATCCTTGACGTTGGAGATATCCTTTGCGGTATCCAAGTCCTACTACACACCTTTTCAGCACTCTTTTCCTCCTCTAGCTTGACATGAAATGGCTTCCAAGCTCTAATTCTCTCTCCCCATGCTTTAACTACCAAAGACTAGTCTTTTGTCACCTAATACTAATCTTCTTCTATCAAAAGCTAAAGATTTCATAATTTTGCAGCTGGTTCTATCTCTCCACCACTTTCACTATGTGTTGTATTGTCTAACCAAAAAGGGTAAGAGGAAGTGGTTTATATAGTGAGAGGAGGATAAGAATGAGATCCACTCAAGGGGGAAGAAGGTCTTATCTCCTTGGGAAGGTCCACTTTTAAGGGGGAAAGAAACTTATATGGAGTTATCGTCCCTTATCCAACCAAACAAACATCCATCACATAACCGCCAGAAGTTTCTAGACGTGAAACTTTATTTCCTCTTATAAAAACTTTCCAGAAGTAGATAGGCACAGGTATTGGGGTAACAGTAGCGTTGATCGGCGCAGGTCACAGTGTAAAACTCTACCATCAGCATGGGTGAGACACTAGGAAAGAGCACTGATCTTAAAAACTAGGTTTTAAGAAGGATTCTCTAGAAATGTTTTGAAGGGAGTGAGGGAGTGGGGACTACTTTCTTCAAACTTCAAGGGATGAAAGAGCATAGGTTTCATGGTGAAAGTATAACACAATAGTCACTACTAGGATTCTCCGGGATGAGGAATAGGGAGTGACAGGAGAGTGAAAAATTATTGTGTAACAGATTCTCCCTAAAGCATGAAGTTAGAGCTGAGAGCGATGACTTAAATGCTTTAAGATGGAGCAAGGACTTGGATTACCAACATCAGAAGACATGCAACTCAAACATACATGTACATATCTAAAATCTAATAGTCATGCCTAATAAATATGAGAGGCATATAACAATACATGAATCCATGGTATAGGCGCAACTATCCATCAAGAAAGGATCATGTGCATGGATCCTCAGCATGGATGCAACCATCTGACTTAAGGGATCATATGAAATAGATCCATGCCATGGGCGCAACCATCTGCATAGAGAGGACCAAAATGAAAATACCCAAGATATGACCACAGCCATTTGTCTAAAGAATCATGTATATAATCATGAATGACTCATCACACCTCGCAACCTAGACCTTTGTGATCTAAGCCCAGGGTCTTGCGCTCTAACACGACCCAATAAAATTACAAATTCTAACATGTGAATATATGTGCTAAATTCAAACATGCTAGAAAGTCACTTGATTACCGGTCAATGATGTGAACCGTTAACAAGTGCAAGAGAAGTGACCAATAATGACAATGGATCTCAAGGTACTAACAACACAATTCACCGAGTGTGAATAAGGAATTGAAGTCGAATACTTGTGAAATCATTCGATTGAAGGAAAATGATGAGAACTTATTGTCGAGTGTGAAGAAATTTCCATTGAAGCATTCATTATGACCTTCCTTCGACAGATCATTTGTGTTGTTGCCAACTTGTGGTGTAGGAATATCCTCTCTCCGGAATAGAGACGATCCCTCTAGCCCAAGAGAGTGGGTCTAGCCACAAACAAGACAATCAAATGTAAATTTCCTTATATTATAATCGAATAAGAGGGCCTACCTCTTATAATGCTAATCCACTTGATGGTGATCTTGCTTCCTTGCTCCAGCTTCCTTTCGTTCCTTTCATTAAAGTATCTGAAACAAACATGCAAGAAACAACAACAAATGTGATAGCATAAAATCAAATCCAATATACTTAAAAGGTCAAGGAGTTCTAAGCTATCAAATGTAATATTACACCCGATATAGGAAATAGGGGAAAAGAGCCCAAATAGTCTCTCTCGGCTCTATCTTGACCAACCATTTACTAGACTTCTATTCACAAAGTTTCTAGACATGGAAGCTTCATTTCCTTTTCCAAAAACTTTCCAAAATAGGGTCCGCACAGGTAATTGATGGATACTTGTGATGATTGGAACTAGGATCAGTGTTAAACTCTGGATATCAGTGCGAGGAAGAAATTGAGGGATAGCATCGTTCTTGAAAACTAAGTTTGAGGGAATATTCTTGGGAAATGATGTAAGAGGGAAATGTTCTACAGAGGAAGAGTGATGTAAGGACATGTTCTTCATGATAGGAAAACACATGAGGTTCACTGTAGAGGTCCTCCAAGATCAAGGAATGGGAAGTGTTAACACTCAGGTTGTTCCCTTTGACTCCCAAGGGAATAGCTGCCGAGGTAACCACTAACCAATCTTGTAGCTACAGGTCTTAGTCTACCTGTAACCAGAGAGGGCTCTCTCTTTATAGTTTTAGCTTTGTTTGATGAGTGTTTAGACTAGTTATGATTATGATGCACTGTTTGTTTGATTTTGGTGGGTTGATGATTTCCTTTAGAACTGAAATATAGACTTACAGGACAGTTTGTTCCATTGGGCAATGGAGTTGAGATATTAGTGCTCTAGGAAATGGATGTGTGGAGACAAAGTGTTTCTGCAGAGCAAGTTAGGCATGTGTTAAAACAATATATCAGATTTGTTGGTGAAGAGTGGAAAATTAGTAAGTGAAAGGCAATTAAGAATCTTCCACTATGCTAATGAAGAAAACATGAAAGTAATGCTTAAGAGCAGTTAAGAATTCTTAAACAGTATTCACCATGTTTAGGATAAGTTTAAATATGAGCAATTAAGAATTCATATCTATGGCTAATCCAACAAAAAACATATTTAGAAATAGAGATTGAGCATAGGGTGTTCGGACCAAATCCTAGGCTATTCTTTTTCTCTATTTACCAAGATTATGAAAACATGAAATTATGGAATAACAGGAAACACATACACAGTTAAGAGAAACTTATTGATTCAGCAAATGACACAGGAATTCTGCAACAACACAGAGCTTTACATATCCATCTTAAACAGCATTGAAACCAGCAATCTCCATCAACAATTTTATTATCAGAAGTCTTCAGTATACATCAGAGCTCTTCAGGAAGAATTCTATTACAACCGACCCTCAATGTGTTATCTGAGGGGATATATATACAGAAATAGGGTATAAAATATCTTAGTGGAGAGTTATGGTGCAATAAATTGCACCACAAACTCTCTTACAAAAAGTAAATGACACATAAATGTAACTTTAAATGCTGAGATAGCCGACATTCCTTTGTCAGACAGATTTGACTTTTGGCTGTGAAAAATAGGCGGTAGCAGTGCGTTAAATGCTGCGTTCATTTTGGCCTGATATTTGAGTGGATTGATGAGTCACTCGTATGATGCTTGTTGTACCTGTATGCTGACCTGTTTTGCTGACTTGTATCAAAAAAGGCAAACAAGCAAAGTGGAATTATCTAGGCAAAATTTCCAACATTGCTTGCCACCAATCAGCCGGGGGTAACTGATGTCTTCTCATCTTCACCACTGTCTCATCTGCCTCTGTGTGTCTATAAAAATTAGGAGGCACCTCAAATAGATGATTAATTTCATGCTCTATGAAGAATAGATTCTCCAGCTTGTCATAGAGGGTCTGCCCAGATGGAGACCCTGTTTCTTCTGTGGAGCTGCTGGAGACTGTGATCTGGTTTTCTACATAGCTGTTGACCCTTGTCATATACTGCTTATACGGCAGCAGCTGTCCTGTACCAGTCACTAGGCTTGGAAGTCCTTTATCCTACAAAATAGCCATTTTGGCTCTGAATTCATCTATTTCTACCTTCATTTCCTGGCACTTCCTCTCTAGTGTCTGGGTGAAATTCCTCAATGTTAGAACCTTTTTGGCAGTGAGGATTGTATCTGTCCTGCTGGTTATTTGTAAAGCGGCCAGTTCTTCCCTAGTGCGGTTATTAAGGAAGTGAATCATTTTGGTGGCCTGCTCAGGCATTATTCCCAAGGCTGTCCTGGTTCTCTGAATCTCTATGTGAGCTATTTCTATCAGCTCCACCTGTTCAAAAATGGCTTGAATGGACCTCCATTGGTCCTGCATAGATTGGCAAATCTTGGCCCAGATAATCTTTTTTATTTCTGCTAGGGTGTTGCCTAGCATCAACTCCTTTTCTAGAGTTTTTACTTTGGCCTCCAAGGCCTTTATTTCCCTTTGTTTTTCTGCCACAGTCATTTTTGACTTGTCATAACTGGCCTTCAGCTTGGCCAGTTTTTCCTTGGCACATTTATTTCTGTGACCTGGTTCTCCAGCTCTTTGACAGCCTTCATTAATTATTCCATGCTCAGGCTGGATTCTGTTGTTGCTGTGGCTTCTACAGTTGCTCTAGTTGTTGATGTAGCTGTGGTAGGTGCTGGAGCAGTAGGAGGAGCTGTTGTTACTTGTGCTGGAGGGGCAGATTGGAGGTTTGTTGAGGTCTGTGGTGGCTGGGAGGCAGATTCCCCTTGCTTGTCCTTTATAGCTTTTTCCAATTCTGCCTCCATCTGCAGTATCCTTTGGTTCATGACCAGGAGCAACTCCATCGCATTATCCACCTATTTTTCTTGTACAAGCTCTGCTGTGTTAGGATGGATAGTAGGAGGCAATTTTGCCTGCCTCCTCAATGCAGCTATATCATCCTCCTTTTTCTTTATAAGGGCTCTGACACCCTTTGGATCTTTTGGGTCATGCCCCAAATCAATAATTATATCCTCAAAAGTTTTTATTCTGTTATCTTTGGCGGAGGAGGACAACCTCTCCAAATCGAGCTGTCTGTTTGTGTTTTTCAGTGATTCCTTTAGCTGATGGGCCAGCATTGCCCTATCAGCAAGTGTTGCATACACCATCTCCCCAGTTTTCTTGTGTAGCTCAATTTGATCCATGGGGTGTATGTCTTTGGCAAAGACCTCTAGATTAGTCTTGTAATAATCTGTTGTGGTCTTTGGGTCTGGGACCTTGGGCTTCAGATGAGTGAATATCATCTTTTCTTCTTTGAGGTCAAAGGCAGCCATTAATCTTTTCTTTTTGGCTGGGGTTGTGTTAAGGAACTGCTCATAGAGCTGCACTCTTAGCAGCTCATTTTGTGCTTTGATTTCCTTGAAACCCTCTTTGACTGTGGCTGGATTTTTGCCCTGCTGTCTGGAGGAAGACACCTCCACGGTGTGCTGCTGAGCCTGTTCTAGCTTAAATGAGCTAGTGGCAGCCTGTTGGCTCGTCTGTTTTTCCCTGCTTTGGCTTTCTGCCAGCTCTTCACTTATGTCTCCTTCAGCCTCAGGGTCTATCCTCGACCTCTTGGCCTCTGGTTGCTGTGATGACCCTATGGGAGGTGTGGTTTCTTCTCTGTCCCTCTTCTTCCCTCTCTCATCATTTAGAGGGGTCTGAAACACTGGGTTTTGAGTTTGTTCAGTTTGCAGGGGAGGGGCCTGTCCTGTTTGCTGGTCTTTTGAGGCACTTGGCTGCCCTCTTTCTGTCTGCTGATGTTCATCCATCTTCTCCTTTCCTTTTGTGGTGGTTGTTGTAGCTGGAGCCTGCTGGATTTCCTGTGTTGTTGGGGCAGTAGAGGTACCTTCTCCTGCTTGGACTGTTTGCTTGGAGACCTGTTGACAAGAGTCCAAGTCAAGAGTTTTTTCCAAGTCCTTTACATTTTGCTCCATTATTTCTTTCTGAGTCAATTCCTCTACTATTGATCCAGGCACCCATTCATCTTGATTAGCAAAATGTTGTACTTGAGGGAGTGGGGCATGTTTATAGGCTAGTAGCCTATATTTAACCCTCCTTGCACTGATGAAACCTTCAGGGTCATAAGGGACCCACCCGAAACTTCTCTTAAGTTTGAGCTGCTGCCCTAGTATTTGGTCAGCTTCTTGCCAACCATCTTTTTTGTTCATTGAAAATGGGCCTAAGTGATCTCTGAATTTCAGGTTGGCCTTCTTCTTGGCACTGTGAAAGTGTGTTAGGTCAGAGTTTATAAGCTGCCTATAATACTCCAGAGCAAATAGCCTCATAGGGACATACTTTGGGAACCTGTAGGGACAGAGCTCACAGCCATAAATTCTGATGACAGACTGGTTTTGGTACAAGTACCAATCACCAATTTTGTAGCTTCTGGATAGCTACAAAATCTTTTGCATATCCTTGGATAGTTTCATAGGAGGAGTCCTCTTTAAGAGGCAGATGACTGGTGTTGCGGGAAGTTTTCCCCTAAGGTTCTTGGGTGAAACCTTAGCAGACGGAAGATTATCTAAGTCAAGAAACACACACACAACCGACCGTTTATGCTATAAATAACTACTTCTAGGGTGAGAGGAGCATACCCGTGGTCCTACGTTTGGGTAGTTACTCAAGGGTGCAAACCCTTCTTCACGTCCCTTCCGCTTCTTGGTCCTGTAAAAATCACAATTCCACAAACTACAACAGTATATGGACAAGATTTTACATAAAAA
>APFE030284448.1:0-15878 GCA_000404065.3 Pinus taeda
ATACTTTGCAATGTTGTTTGTTGTTTGACCGAGGCTTACCCCATGCATAGATACCAACTCGTCAGAGGGTGAATAGATAACCCAAGCTGCGGAAGAAATATTCCGTGTACTACCCCAAAGCCACGCACAACAAACCAAAAACAAAAACAAAAAGGCAAGTTTCTCAAGTCAAAGAAAAACGAGGAAAACAATCAAGTCCCCAGCTAAGTCACCATTTTGTCACGCAGAATGAGTCGATCTTGCGGACAAGACAGACCTTCCTAGAATCTAATGAAGACCTAATGACAAACAAACCAACCAGACACTATATTTATCTAAATGCGCTTTATAAATAATGGCAAACAAATGTGTTTTAAGGCCTACCTCATGTCCAACACAAGTTTGGAGATGTCTTCGCTCCTTTGATCCAAGTAAGTTCCTTCATCACAAACCTGCAAGCACAAACAAGGCAAACGATTAAATAGCACCTGAATATCTAGTATTATAAAACATATTCAACATGAAAGTCAAGGAGTCCATGAAACAAATAACATGAGATACTTGTTGAGAAAAATGAGCTTGATTGTATTAATTCAAAAGGAGAAGAACCTTACAACCTTTGCCTTGACGCTGTACAAGCTCCTCCCAGGGTCCAAAAGAAGTCTCCTCTACTTTGACAAGCTTCACTCACTCCATAATGAAGCCAAAAAGGTATGTGATCTCTCCTCTTAAGCTCAAATAGGAAGTCTTGATTTCACTAGCATTTACCCTCAAAAGTTCAGCTTCTAACCTCTCTGGCCACTGACCCAATGCCTCAATTTATAGTGCAATGGAGATCAGTTACTAGGTCCTCCTTCAAAGGGATAGCATCCACCTTCAAAGGGATAGCTCCTCCCAACAAGGGATTAGTTCCTCCTATTATGGGATGCATGAACCACTTGGAGCGAACAATCCACGTAACAAATGCTTCTAGAAAACTCTAGAATTAACCCAAGATGAGTTTTTTAAGATAAAGATTGGGCCTTTTGACTTTTACAGGGGTACGCACCCTCCCCTTTACATACAGAGCATATAAGTACACAGATACTATGAACAAAAGGTGCGGGCCCGCAGGCAAAAGTGAGAGAAAGTGAGGAACCAGAGTTACATTGCTTTTTTGATGTCTTTCTCTCATTTCTAAAGCTTCTTTTGAAGAGCTAAGGTTTGAGACTTGCTTAGGAAGCTGGCATAGGTGGTGATAGACCTATACCGACTGCAAATAATCATGGTGATGACATTTTTGTGTAACACATCTATAAAAGCTTGTCTCCATGCCTTGAGCAAGCTAGTGGTAGTAATACTGGTGCTGAAAGGAAGATATCAAGAGATTAGAGTTGTAAGAGCCTTCTTTATGTCCATAAGGCTTAACCTAAGTGAGGAGATCTTGTCACTAAATAGAGAGAGGCTTGTTCACCATCCCTTCAAGCTTTGCAAGACTTGTGTAGCTGAGCACCCAACCAAAGGAGGACTTGACGTCAGGACTCTGGTTGTATTCTCCTTTGTTGATTATTAATAATAGATGACTATCATTATGGTTCCACTCTCATTGTCTTTGTAATGATTGATGTTGAGTTATATCCTTCCTGACTGATGTATAATTTCATTTATTAGATTTCACGCTTGTGTTTGTGTTGTTCTCTTTGTGTGCAGGTGTCCATTCATGGAGATAGTGGAGGACCGTGACTGGCCAAAGCAAGGAGCGTGGGCGACGTCTCTTCTACGAACAAAAGCGTTGGAATCCAAGTAGGTCTTCATCACCTACCTTTTATTTGCAATTAGGAACTTGCGCGGTAGCATTGTTTGATTGTTGCTAGACCTGTTCTGGGCTAATACGGATTGCCTCTATCTGTAGAGGGGATTTACCTCTCCAATAGACATGTTGCAGCCAAGTGCAGAAGTAGAATGGTTCAAGACCGTCACACAAGATCATCACATTCCAAGTACTTCAAAGGATATTGTTTTGCTTGCAATATGTTTGGCCAGAAAGCAATTGATTGCAATAGAAGGAACATGAAACATGTAAGATGTTATGCATGTAACAAGTTTGGACATAAAGCAAGGGAATGTAGGAGCAAAATTCAAACTCCAAAGCAAGACGATTATACATCATCACAATTCTAGGTATTGAAAAAGACAAAATTAGAGATAGAAAAGTGTGACATAAATTAGTTAGCTAACATAACAGACACATGGGAAACTAAAAGTGTAGACATTCAGTATTCCATCTTGCATACGCTGATATAATAAATGTAAGTCGCGTATATACGTGAATCACAAGCTGCATAGTCGCGTATATGGAGCTCTGAAGAAAAGCAGCAGAACAGACTCAGGAAATGGTTCGGTCATAGTATATGATGGTTAGCACAGGCTCAGGGGAAGCATATACTTTGAATAATGCATTGTTGGCATTATGGTTAGAAGTCCTTGGTGATGATGCTTATTGACATATCTTTCTATTGATTGTTGATTGACTAAGAGAATGGATTGCAAGTTATGATGTTTATGGTGTAAATCATATGGTGTATGATAGTTGTTGATAACTATCATGGTCATGTTTAGGTCCTTGGTCTTTGTGAGTTCATATGATGTATTTCGTTACCCCACTATGCATGGGATGGATGATGTAATGGTTCTTGTTGTTGAGTCATGTATAAGCATTTCGTATATCCCCACTTGGTTGGGTGGATGAGTCTAAAAATGGTGTATTCCCACTTGGTTGGTAGATTGATGTATAGAGTCATGTTATGCTTTTGTAGACCTTGTATGTGCTCAGGGGGAGCATGAACAGATTGGTACATCTTGGCATATACAAAAGGGGAGCTCAATCAGAGATTTCAGCAGGTACTTAGGGGGAGTATGGACAACAGAGGGAGAGAACTTCTTGGTTTGCCCTTTGCCCTTGATGTCAAAGGGGGAGAGTGACTTGTTGTGATGGTTGCCATCAAGTCCACAAGGGGATATTGTTGGCATTATGATACAAATATTGCCCTTGATGGCAACTCACTCAGAGGTATGATACAGGTGTTTTCCTTGGTGGAAACTCAATCAGAGGACAGATCTTAGTACAGCAGGTCAAGAGAGAGATATATGTAGGTTAACCTTGATGAAAGTGCGTATACACGCGGGTGAGAAGAACAAAAGGCTCGTATACGTACACAAGCAGGTTCACAGAAGGAAAGGGGTGTACATGTTGGAAAACTAAGTTTTCGGTTCGTAGTATTTGGTCCATGGTATTTTGGTATTGGTCCGTGGTATTTGGTCCGAAGCGTTGACCCCAGGTATTGGGTCCAAGGTATTGGTTCTACATGGTTTTGGACCATGGTATTGAGAGAAGCCTAAACCTATATAAGGAGAAGATCATTAGGCCAAGGAGAGTGAGGGTGTGATGAATATTTGATGAAGTGTGTGAGATCTAGTATACTAGTTATGGGTTTGCGATCTGAATAAAGGAGGCTCCTAAGCGGTTGATAAAGGTATATCTGAAGTTGGAAATTGCAGCGAAGGTATAAGTAATTATCTTTAGATCTGCACGCGGGTTCTCTCTGGTGAAATGGCGTATACACGCCGATTGGACACAGTCAAGTAGCATATGCATTATGAGATTTGATGTTTCAGGTTGCTGTTGGTTCTAATGGTTCTTACAAAGTTCTGGGCTCTGGTCTGTGTTCTGGTAACTGTTTTTTGATGACAAGGTTTCAGTGATTCAGTATTGGTTGATTCAGTTTTTACAAAGGAGATTGGTTGATGCATGTATAATTGATGGTTGATTGATGTTATTCATGGATCCAGTCTAAAAATTTATGAAATGTGGTCCTTGGAAGAAAAGAGAAGGTTGTAGCCTTCTGTAGGCTAGCACCTATGTACTAGCACATAAGCTAGTACAAGAGCTAAGGGAGTTGTAGCTCCCTTCCAGGAGAGTCTGGAGAATGAGAGAAGGTTGTAACCCTCTGCAGGTAGAAGCCTGCGCACTGGTATAAGACTACACCAGTGCAATACCATTGTAAAAAGAAGTTTCTTATTAAAGGAAGATAGAGACGAATTGCGACAGGTGGTTTTCACCCACATTGGGTTTCCATCTTACATCTTGGTGTCCATTTGTGTTGCTTATGTTGATGACCTATTCTATTTTACTACTCCTGTTTACTATTCATATGGTTAATAATGTTCTGATGCACTCATTAAGGATCAACTAACTGAATCATAAGTTTACTTGATATACGCTTGTTGCATTACACACAGTTGCGTATACATGCAGTTTGCCTTAACTAAAGTAGCGTATATGAATCTGAATATGGAAATGAAAAAGTTAGATTGATTAGATAATACTGATTCACCCCCACCCCCACTCTCAATATTATTTCCAACATTCACATGGTAGAAGGACGAACGATTAGGGTACGTGGGTAGCCCATTAAAGGACCCCACAAGAACGTGGGAGAAGGTCTCTGGAGAATGATGAAAGTGGAGGTAGCCTCTGGAAAACAAATGGGTAGGTGGGTGAAAATTCAATGCAGAAAGGTGGTGATGGAAAATAGTGTATGCATGCAAGGTTGGAGAATGGAACGTGAGCCAGGTGAAGAGATTGGAAGCCGAGAGGAGAACCAGGACTGTGGGAGAAGGGGAAGTCATCGACACTTGGATTTCACCTTCATCACCCTGGAAAGAGACTGGTATGTAACATGACTCTACCTAAGTCTAGATTTGGAATCAATGTTGCAAGCTTGGAGGCGAGTTTGGCATCGCATGTGGGTGGTGTCGAAAGTTTCTAGAAAACGCTGGTCTAGTTGTATGTTGTTGATGCCTGGTTTCTTAATTGCAATAAGATATGGAAGAATTTTGGCTCAATTCTCTGTTATTAATGTGTGGATATGTATTTGTTGCATTTTATGGAAGGATGGGGGGAAAGAGCGGATCCATGGAGAGTTAGGAGGGACTCTCAGATCAACCTGGGATTGAGAAGAGGCTATGACTCCTCTATCAGCCTACGGGGGTCTGGTAGTCTCCATAACCAGTGGGGGGTGCGAGGGGGGTATGGGAAAAGGAAGATAGGCTCAGCCTGGCTAGTCCGGCCAATGGGGGGCATGCAAACTCCAAGGGGTAGGAAAGGGATGCTAGGGAATAGTAATTGTGGGAATATTGACCAACGGGTCTCAGTATGGGAATCATGTAATCCTGAGAGGCAACAGGGTATCAGTAGGGAGGAGAGGGACTGAAACCCCAGTGTGATGGGTATGGTCTCCGTGAGAAGCATTCTCTGGAGGAAATGGTGGAATGATGGACGGGGGCGGGGGGGATTCTGTGTGGGAAACAAACTTCTATCCTAGTCATCCTGAGTCAATATGGACTACAGGGGCATGTCAAAACTCTTGAAGGAAAGAGGGAGGTGTCGGGGCATCCCAATTCGAGTGGGTCAGCATTAATTTCTAAAACTGAGCCAAACTCGTGCAATTCTTACTTTAGCAACCCCAGAACTTGCTTGGAAGCAACCTAGAGCGAAGCTGGGCCTCAGATTGGAACCCAATTTGTCGACTTCAAGGGGGATTAGAGTGGAGGAGGGAAACACCTCCCTTATTGTTGCGTCTAACAAGGTTCAAGGAAAGATGGGAATGGAAAGGGGGGCACCCAGGTAGTCGAAAGAAAACTCAAAGTTGTTATTCTGAAAAGATGAATTACAAGGAAAGGTAGAAGGCCATGAATGAAATCTAGATTGGTTATAATGTTTGCACTTATGTTAAAATTACAGGTATATTTAACTCTACCACTCTAACTCCGGCACTCTGACACTAGGACCAGGAAAGAACATGCGAGAGGTGGGGGCCAAAAGAATTGCAAAAGGAAAATATGGTGAAGATGGAAGCGAGGCAGGGAATAAAAGGAGGTCGTCGGGCTGACAAACAGGCTGAAAAGAAAATGAAGGCCTCAGTGGCATCGGCGAGAAAAACCCAACGAAAATGGGAAGGAAAATGGGAGAGGAAAACATGCAGAACTTAATGCATGCATACCATTCAGGAACTCCAACACACGTAAAAGTTGTAATATCAACATGGGAGGCAGAGCTAAATGCCAAGGTGATGAATGAAGTGCTTCCAATAAAGGATTGTGAGCCACTGTTCATAGATCCGGGGCACACCAGAGGTTGTCAAACACTGTTCATATAGACCATATAACAGTACTGGGTGATGAAGAACCTGCTGGCCAGCGCCATGGCAACATACAGGGATAGAGAAGAACCAATGCAAGTTCGCGAGGAGGAGCCAAGTTTAAAGGATATCCAAAAGGAGATACAAGCGGTATAGGTACAACAATACCACCAGAACCTTCGTTTTGGGCGAATCAAAAATCAAATCTAAACCTTGCTGTAGAACGAAGTGCCCAAGTTGAGTGCCAAGGACCCGAGTTCTATTGATTCATTTGATGATTTATGTAGAGTAGTAGAAAGTAATTTTTGTTTTTTATGATGGATAACATGTACTTTACAAGTCAAAGAATTAAGCAAATAACATATACAATAGCAAACTTAGCAAGGATGATTGTACTTAAACTGTTTAAATTTTGGACTGCATATGATGTTGATCGGTGGCCAACAGACTTGGTTTCCCTCGGGCAGGTTTATGCCACCAAACATATTTTTTTTTTACCTACCTATAGATAATTAATAGAAAAAGTAAGTATTACCAAGCTTACACAAAAAAAAATTAAAGTTTAAAAATAAGGTTGGTATTAATATAATGTTTAATAATTTAATATTAAGATTAATACTAGCATAATCATATTAATAAACATGGTTGATATATTCGTGGCATATATCAACCACATTATTAGGTATATGGGAGGATGTATAAACTATAATATTAAATATAGGGTTTATATTATAAGATTTAATATTAGGATTTATCATATTGGATTTACTATTAGAGTTTATTATATATGGTTTATAATAGTAGGATTTAAAATATATATGGTTTAATATTATTTTTAAAATACTAGTTTAAAATATTGGGTGTTAATATTAGTATTTATAATATTAAGCTTTAATATTAGCATTTATAAATCTCTACAATAAATGTAATAATTATTAATGTGTCTATATACACTTGTTATATATGTTAACTAATGTGTTTATATACAAGTGTTATATATGTTAACGTGGTTGTGCTAGTTGTAAGTGCAAATTACTTTCTTTTCTTTTAATCATTTAGATAAATTACATTTACCATGAATTTATGCAATGGGTTTATAGTATTAAATTCACATCCACACATCACATGTATATTGTATTTCAAAAAATAGTGTTTTGTATTTAGATTATATATGTTATATCTTGTTTTGATATATAAGAAACAAGATATATAATGAGTAAAGATATGCGATGTTTAATTGTCAATTTTATAATTAGTGCAATCATGTAAATTAAATAGCTAAGAAATATAATAAATTCACTACCACTTTACCATAATGATTCTTAATCTATAAAGAAATTTTATTGCAATATCATGGTTTATCAATCCCACATGCCAAAAAGAATAACTTGTTTCATATAACAAATGTTCATACGACATTTTTTAATCAATCAATTTAATTAAAAGGGGAAAAAATGACACAACTACTTTGGAGATAAGATTTGAGCATGCTACTAAGAATATTCTATATTGTTCCATGGTTAAATCTTTACCATCCACCTAATTATATTCTTTATTGTTTCATAGTTAAATCCTTACCATCCTCCTAATTATTGATAATTAAATTAGAAGTCTTACTTCCAAATTCAAAATAGACACTATCAATGTAACTATGAAATTTTAATTAAAAAATTATATTATTGGGTTTTTAATTAGATTTGGTAGAGAATTTTACATTTTGGAGAAAAAATTTACAATAAAAAATACTTTTAGTCCTGTAGTTAATTCAATTATTATAGTATATTTATTTTAAAAAAATATTAAAAATAAATATTAAAATACCATTTAAAAACATGATTATTTATCATTATTATTAAATATAAATCTTGATAGTTAATTATAATAATGATAATAATAATAATAATAATAATAATAATCTAACTCGAACAGAGGTGGCAGGAGTGGTAGGAGTTATCTCTCACCTAAATGAAGCAAGGGTGATTGAATTCACCTAGGGCATCGGGGAGGAAACTAACAACTAGGGGGAAATATAACATTATGGCAAGGATTGGACTTGGCATACACCATAGGTATATGTCATTTGACGGCCTTTGGAAACTCAATGATCGTAATAATCTAGGTGAGAAAAACAGCTTGTAGCCCCATGCAATTTCTAACCCCAATCTTGCATAGAATAAAGCTTCTTTTGGAAAATTTTGAGAAGTTTTATCTTTTTCACATAAAACAAAATCTCAATATAGAAGAATAAACCTTGGCAAACCAAGGAGTTCTATTGGAACAGACCCAATTGAGAATAGATGACAAGATACTAGAAAATAAACCAATTCCATGATTGTAAAATCTAAATATTATGGCATCGAGGTAACAAACATACAACCACCTAGAAATTGGAGGTAGAATAATTTAATTCATATGTAAAATGTAATTATCTTCTTGATATCTCCACTACATAACTACCTCGTGTAGTGGAGACGAGCGATCATCATTAGAAGAT
This sequence comes from Pinus taeda, assembly GCA_000404065.3. Taxonomy (NCBI): domain Eukaryota; kingdom Viridiplantae; phylum Streptophyta; class Pinopsida; order Pinales; family Pinaceae; genus Pinus; species Pinus taeda. The sequence goes on from APFE030284448.1 coordinate 8,653, forward strand.
GCAATGAAATCTTCATATTGAACATGTTTGTCATGCAGTGCTAGAGGCCAGAGAGGTGGAGGCGGGCATGTTAAACTCTAGCAGATTATAAGATGAGTGAGATAAATATTACCATGGAAAAAAGTGTGTTTTCTCCTCGTTCATCTCATGTTGTAACAAAAAACATCCTTTTCATGATGGTAATGGATTTCAATATCTACTCATAATCTGGGGATCATCGCATCATTAAAGGATAAATTACATTTCATAAATGGAGGGAAGTGAACAATTGAAGATATAAAGAGAAAAACAATGATTCAAGAAAATTAAATTGTTATGCAATCAACTCACAAAGTAGAAGAAAATAGAGATCAATGACTTACAAATTATCCACTTTGAGGCAGAAACCTCCTTTACATTACATAAATGAACAATTTTTGGATGATACAAATGATAACACTTACTTGGTATATGCAGGAATCTAAGGGGTCACAATATAATCAAATTCTACATAACAATAATAATGTAAGGGTGCAACAATAACAATAATGGGCTTCTATGCAACACAACAATAATAACATGGGGGATACATGGGGACAACTATAACAATAGGGGGCTACACTAATAATAACAATAGGGGGATACACTAACAATAACAATAAAGGGAATACACTAGTATTATGGGGACCTGGCATTCCCCTCTCCTTCAAAAAAGTGTTGTCCTCAACGCTTGATTAGTTCTAGATGCTTCTGTATAAAATTTGCATCCTCCCATGTATAATCTTCAGCGGGCAAGTTCTTCCACTTAATGAGACACTCTGAAATTAATGAATTTCATGGTTGTCGGGTTCTTGTTTTCATGACTGCTTCAAGCTAAAATATGATTTTTCCTTCTTTTTCAAGTTTTGGAAATATTGTTTGACCTGGGAGCTTGTCATCAATAACCTTATTTAAGCATGAAACATGGAAAGTTGGGTGTGCCATAGTACCAATATTTTGCAACACATTCTATGGACCATAGTACTTAGGTGATAATTTATTATCCTTCTTAGCTTTCTTGAGGGACATTTTTTTGTATGGTTGTAGTCATAAAAATACCAAGTCGCCAACAACAAAATTTCTTTCACTACAATGCTGATCTACCTGTTGTTTCATTCAATTCTGCTCCAAATTGAGGTTATCCTTTAAGATTTGGAGAAATTGTTGTTGATGCTCGATGTGATCTTCCACTCCTTGAGCCTTAAAATGTACTCTCAAATATGATGTGATGGATGGTGGCTAATATCCATAAAGTGCCATAAATGGGGTAAGTTTTGCTACAGTTTGGAAGGAAGCGTTATAACACCATTCAACTTGAGGTAACCACTTGACCAATTGTGTTTGTTTATCATATACAAAGCAACGAAGATATCCTTCCAAACATTTGTTCACTATCTTAGTTTTCTCGTCAGAGTGAGGATGATAATATGAGTTATGAGCTAATTGAGTACCAAGACAAGAAAATAGTTTTGTCCAAAAAAATTTCAATGAAAAATGGATCTTTGTCACTTACAATAATATTTGGGTTTCCATGTAGCTTTTGAATTGTTTCCATAAATGCAGTAGCAACTATACTAGCTTTAAAAGTATGAGATAATGCGCAAATGTGTTCATACTTGGTTCTATTATCTACTACCACGATGACCCTATTTCCTTCAAATTTGGGTAAACTTGTGATAAAATCCATTGAGACCTCCTCCTAACACTGACTTGGAATGGCTAAAGGTTGTAATAAACTCAGGATCTTAATTGTCTCAGATTTATTTTGTTGGAAAACCAAACATTCTTCCACAAACTTCTGAATATAAAATTTAAGGCCATCCCAAAAAAAATCCTTCTTGACTGTGTGGTAAGCATTTAAAAATCCTGAGTGCCCACCTAAGGGGGACGTGTGCAATTCCAAAAGAATATTTCGCTTGAGTTGGGAATTGTTACAAAGATATAAGTGATCTTTGTACCATAATGAATCATTTTTCCAGCTAAATGTATCATATGTACTGGGATCTTGCTACAACTTTTGAATGAGTGTCCACACCTCTTTGTCATTCTTCCATTCATCTCTTTCTTCGGTTATACAATCAGTTTGGATAACAGAAATTGCATAAAACAATGCTTCCACATCCTCATCCTTTCTTGAGAGTGCATTCACAACAACATTTTGTTTACCTTTCTTGTAGATGATTTCAAAGTCATAACCCAACATCTTGGTGACCCATTTTTGCTACTATTTTGAAGATAATTTTTTTTCAAAAAAGTATTTAAGACTACAATCATCTATTTTTACCTTGAAGTGTCTTCCTATTAGGTAAGGTCTCCATTTCTTTAGTGCAAGTAGTATTTCCAACATTTCCTTCTCATAAATAGGCTTATGTAAATAATTTCCTTTGATTGGATGAATTTCAGAAGTAATTGGTCTTCCTTCTTGCATTAAAACAACACCAATTCCATTTCCTAAGGCATCACATTCCATAATAAAGGTTTTTGTGAACTCCTGCATAGTTAAGATGGTGCTTGACACATTTCCTCTTTAAGATGTTAAAAGGCCTTAGTTGCTTCTGGAGTCCAAGAAAATGCATCTTTCTTTAGTAATGTTGTTAGAGGTTTTGTTTGTTGGAAACAATGTTAATACTGAGATGGGGATGAATCAATGTTAAGGCTAATTTTATTTTTCATTCAAAATTAGCATCCATTATATGAAAGTATCCTTTAATAAGCCATAACAACAATCATATAAATCAACACAATCATAGACATCATGAGGAACAAACACATGAGACATGAAGGTTTTAAGTGGAAACCCTTTTGGGAAGACCACCAAAGCTTGTTGTTATTATTGATGTAAAATAAGGGCACCTACTCTATTACATCAATATTTTCATGAGATACCACTCATAGGAAGCACCAGCTACTTTTGATTTTTTTCTAGCACCCACTAGCAGGAAGCACCAACTCCCTCCATTTGTAGACACTTTTCCAAATTACCAGAAGCACCAGGTGAAGCACCAAATTGATGGATTTGTTGCAAGCATCAACTTGCAACTCTTTGGATTTATGCAAGAACCAAATTTCAGGAGGCACCAACTCTTAAGCCTTCTCAAGCACCCACTAGAGATGGAAGCACAAACTCCCTGTATGTAGGCTCCAACCCACACTCAAAAAGGAACTCAATGTTCACTATTATTGGCAACCACTCTGCTTGATATCAGCTATGTTCTCTTCATCCCTTGGCCCATGAATCACTCTAACTTTTCTCACTCTACTCACTCTATAGCAACCTATCGTCACCACCACAACATCATACTACGCTTGGCCCTCTATCTACTGCACACAACATCACACTCTTCTCAGCCTTCTACCTCTATGTAGGCACCTTCGGCCTTTCCCACAACAACATTGGCTCTCTCTTGAGGCCTCTGCTTTTTACTTACACACACTCAAGCTTTCACAGAAGAACATGCTTACTTATCCTCACACGCAGTAGCGCACACTCAGCACAACACTCTCCACACAATTCTCTCAACAATGTTGTGTTCCCCACTTTTCTCATCTGATCTCATGGGTCTTGATCCACTATTGCACTCTACTCAATGTTGCCCCTACTTCCTTTTTCCATTCTACCTGAGTGTACCTCTACATGGATCTCCATTATGTTGTTGTGTCTGAATAAGACACTACATTAAATCATGAGAATGGGATCCTGAGCATTCTCCATACTGAGAATTAAATACTTATTCCATCTGCACACTCCAGTGACACCAATCATGAATTATTTCTGCATGCATAACACGGTTCTCCATATTTCTTAACTCCTCATAGATATCAGGGTGTACTTTTGGCATGGTTCTCATGTACTATGATCAAAATTTCTTCACTTAGCCATATTTTACATTTAATTCTTCATTAACATGAAAGAAAGCTCAAGCATGGACATTCCGGAGTCAATTGCTACTTCTACAAATCATGGTCCTCTCTGTCTTAACCCAATGATTTCTGTAGTTGCAATTACTCTTGGGACACCAATCTTCTGCATACATTTACTTAGTTCCTGACCCATTCATCCTCATACACCTTCATATACCTTTGTACAACAATATCAAAGTTTCTTAATTTCGTAACTTCTTATTAAAAGGATCTTACGAAATCACAAAATCCCAATTGGCCTTTAGTTCCTTCTTGATTAAACTTTGATCACATTCCTCCATGTGATGGCTTCCTATGACCACCGACTTTATTCTCCTCTATATTGTAATATCATCTCTTACATGTCATAACTTTCATTACAACGACCTTTTGAAATCAAGAGCTTCTGATTTTACCTTTAGCTCCTTTTTCTCAGTTCCTTCTCCATTTACACCATGGAACCGAGAGTTATGACCAGTGAATTAGCACTAAGGTGCTAAGGTCTTTAGATCCTACCGGGGGACTATCTTCCTTTTTTGACTTCTATTTCCCTTGGTTCTTTTGGGTTTCTACGTCTAGATGCCAACATACATCAGATTCCCTTTCATTGGAAAATTTTCATAAAGCATTTTTGTTAGGATATTCCGACACATAGGAATAGTTAAGTATAACTTGGTCTAGTATAGATTTAGGTAAAGTGTGTTTCTTTACTATGTACATGTGTAACTTACAATTTGACGGTCACGATATGTAGTGATCCAACGGTTAATTCTCTCCTCGGTATTACCAACACTTGATCCATGGCTTAACACCCGATTGGTCCATGAATTCTACTTAAAGCGCATGGAGGGTCATTTGTAGGTTAACCGTTCACGAGAGAAACTAATGTAAATTTTCATTCTTTTATTAATAAATTGCCTGAAGTGGTCGCGTGAGCTCAGGCCGTGGACTCTTTCCCTCTTTGAGGGTTTTAACCACGTCAAAATAATGGTGTATTGATCTGTGATCTGTTTGTGAGCAGTGTCCATTTGGTGTTCTGTCTGAGGAACTTACCCTGTAAATTCCTACATGGTATCAGAGCTATTTGAGGGCCGTGTCCGTTGGTGATCCAAATCTGAAGCCAGTACAACTGCATCCAACTGCCATCTCCTAGATCTGTTGTTTCTAACTGCTTTCAAGCCGAGAGGACTGTTCTATTATTTTAGGAGCATCTGCTCCAGTGACGAACCACTTTTGTTTCACGCGAAAAGGTTTCGGGTAGCCCTAGCTGCGTCATTTTTAAGATCTGGAGGTATACAGTGTTTATTTGCAGTTTACAGTTATTTTCTCTTTGTTTATTTCAATTTCGGTTTATTTAGCTCTTTTTTATTACCAAATCTATACCTTTCATTTCTGCGTATGATCTTTGCCCTACAACTCTGTGCGATCTGGGCAAATCAGAAACAGACAGGAAGGATTCTTCTCATGCGTATGCTCTTTTCCCTGTGCCTTAGTGTGATCTCGGAAAATCAGAAACATTGAGGAAAATATTTAGTTTTCAGGTAAAGCTAACTTTAATCCATAAGGCTTGTTTTTTTTTTATGTCTGTGTTGGGTTTTGTGTTTTTGTTTTGTAGGAAGAAAAAGAGCTTTCTCAAGCAAGCACGCAATCCAAAGCTTCAGTGACCAAAAGAAAACAAAGCGCCCCCCCCTCTCTCTCTTTAACTTTTTGTATAGCTCACTTGGTTCAAAGCTAATTTATGAGAGTAGAGGTCTTGGGTTCAAATCTCCTTTTTTAAGGGGTGTTTTTTTTCATTTCCGCACATTCCCACACTTTGGCGGCGCCTTCATCAACCTTTTTTTAGAAAGCCATAATTTCTTCATTCGGAAGCCGTTTTCAGAGCCTTTTTTTTGAACCAGCCTAATTTTTCGAGATCTTTCCATTGGAACACTTAGTTCCAACATATATATAGCTTCAATTTCTGTTAAAATGAGAATTCCATGCCAAGTTATTCTTGACAGCACCAACTACTTCCAATGGTGGTCCTACATTGTGGATTTACTTAGAAGTAAAGGTCTTTACCGAATAGCCTCAGGCCAAGAAACCAAACTGAAAGATGAAGAGAAAGCAGCCAAATGGGAAAATAGGCAAGATCAAGCATGTGGGTTGATAGGGATGTCTATCTCTCCCGATCTTAGATTCCATATTGCTGAACTTGATACTACCGATGAAGCAATGAAGCAGATTACTAAAGTTTTTGGAATAAAAAATGAACTTAGAGCCCATCAACTTGAAAATGAGTTTCTTACATTGGACCCCAATAATTTTTCTTGCATTGAAGATTTATTGTCCAAGTTCAAGACCATTAGACTTCTCTTGGTAGGTGTTAAGGTTAAGAAAGAAGATAGTGCCCTTATCTATTACATTCTTACCAAGTTGGGACCAACCTACTCTGTGTTTGTTTCCACCTTCCATTCTACAAGAGAAGCCTTAATTTCTCAAGGACATGACTACAAGCCCCCTTTCTTTGATGGTTTTTGTGATTCTTTAATAAGAGAACAAGAAAAACTCTTACACCTTGGTCTTCTTAATCTTGGAAACTCTTCTAAGAAAGCGTTAACTGCCCAACAGCAACCAAACTCAAACAATCCTAAGAAGTCGTGTCCTAAAAAGAATGGTCCTAAACCAAACAAGGGTCCTAAGTAATTTCAGCCTCAAAATGAAAAATCATTTCACCATAACGATAAGGCAAATAAAAACAAAGGGAAGAAGACTGATAGAAATTGCAACTTTTGTAATCGAGATGGCCACTTAGAATCTAAATGCTTTAAGAAGATGGAAGCCTTGGAAGCAGCAATGAAGAAGCATAACATCCATTTGGAGCACTCTTTAAATTCATCTTCAGGAATGGCACTTTCTGCATGTGGTTGTCAAGCATCTCGGTCTGGCTATGCACTAAATGTATCTTCTTCCTCTCATTCTCATGAGTGGCTCATTGATTCTGGAGCTTCTTATCACATGGCCAAAAACAAAGCCATGTTTTCTTCTTTAAATGATTGTAACACCAAAAATATATATGTTGGTGATGATAGATCTCTTAGTGTTGTAGGGACTGGAACTGTTCATATAGACAATGGTCAATTTAATGATGTATTATGTGTTCCAACCTTATCCTGCAACCTTCTATCTGTATATCAGATAACTCATTCAGGTGAAGGTAAAATCGTTGATTTTTCACCTCACGATGTTGTAATTAAGGACCTAAGAGATCCTAGACAGATTTTAGCTACTGGCATTGCTGATGATTCTACAAGGTTGCATAAGTTTCA
>APFE030284454.1:0-11938 GCA_000404065.3 Pinus taeda
AGGAACCTGCAGTGTAGCATTGTTTGATTGTTGCTAGACCCCTGTTGGGCTAGTAGGGATCGCCTCTATCCATAGAGGGGATTTACCTCTCCAACAATGAGATCAAGGTGTTTTGGATCTTTATGGAGGAAAGTATACGGACACGAATCAACCGCAGGTCGCGGTTATATCCGATTGTATACAACCAGTTGTCAAGCATGACCAAGTTCAAGGTGGATATGCGTAATCTATATATTCGGGCAAGAAAGGATCTGACTCGAGCATGGGTAAAGCTTCTGTTCATTGCAATGGATGATGCATTCTTTGAGGCAATGGAGGCATGGCCTCCAGAATGGCACACTCTAGATTTGACCAAATTAGAAAAACTTGCACCTCAACAGCGGAAGAAAGAACTCAAGCTGCACGTTACACAGTTGGCAACGAAAACGCGCCATGAAAAGGAAGCACCCACGCAGCGGGAGGCGACTGAGGCAACAACAGAAACTATCACGATGGTCGGCAAAGAGATTGTGGAGGAAATATCCATGGAGCAGGACATACAGGGGGAAGTGGAGACACATGGACGCATGGACCTGACCACAACATCAACTCAACTTAAGAGACCGTGCGTCCAGGAGCAGCCACTAGCATGCAAAAATACGAAGACAACGAGGACTTTGGAGGGAGATCTTCTTGCACATGGAGAACCAGTGTGGGACATCACTAAGAGTGCTCTAGAGGAATTGATGATAGAGCAAACGATTGTGTTGGGGGTGCTCAGAGCGCAGCTGTAGGCACTACAAGTGCGACCCCCGGGAGGGTTGATACCGAACCTAGCAAACAATACATCCACAACATAATAGATGGTGCGCACCCACACAATTAACACCTTAGGATTACTAGCAAGCGCCGTCATAGCAGAACCCGAAGGTAACGTGAGAAGTTGGGGGTTGAATTTGTTCGCCCTTCCTAGAGAAACCCTATACCAACTGCAGGATGGGGTAACCACTGAGATCGAGTCCAGGGAAAGACGCACCCTCCAGAATTTGACAGAGCAAAAGGGAAATATAGACTAGATTAGTCTCCAACGCAATGACTTGGTTGCATGCAACCAAGAATTGGAATAGGCAGTGGCAGAGGTTTGTAGTAGTGTACTAAAGCTGGCTGTGCCAGAGGAACTCCCAGCAGCCGAAAAGATTCATCATATAGCCACCGGATTCTGTATGGCTCTGGAGGGGGCTGCCAAAATTCAATGGGAATTGAACTTGCGGATTGTAGAGCTAAGACTGAATGCGCAACCCCTACACCACCGTAAGTCAAAGAGCAGTGCCGCCACACCATTCAAGCAGGATTAGCAGTAATGGACTGCGCTATATAGGATTACACAGGCTTGTTGGACTAGTCCCTTCTTACACTCACATCACTGTAGGAAGACCCAATGCTGTAGCAGATAGAAACAAAAGCACAGGAGTTGCATCAAGCCTATGATAATGTCTGGGGGACAACATAGACGATTGCCCTTACTCAACGATTGACTAAGATGAGGGAGGCTGAGGCTCTGAAGGCACAAGTTGATGTCGCTCATTAGAAAGAAGCATTCCTTAAAGAACGCATCCAGCCATGGATTGATGAGGCATTTGCGGTCACCGCTAACATCGAGGGAAAGTTAGCTCACATGCAGGCAGTATCTGAACCTCGAGAACCAAGTGAAGCTGATAATTATGTGTTAGAGGCTCGCACACAACATGTACAGTAGATGGCAGAAGAATGTGTTGTAGACATAAGCGAAGCGCGGAAGTTGCTGGATAACCTCCGCGCAAAGATCATTACACCAGTTGAGTGACTCAAGACGAGTCACAATGATTGTGTTGGGGGCCTATTGGGCAGCGGACGACCCGTGTAATGGTTTTGGGGCTCAAAGCCTGCAATTTTGGGTAAAAGTATGGTAAAGGTTCCGCAAAGTGCACAAAGCATGAACTGTAATGGGTTAAGTCCAAGGGTAATCTGCCCTAAAACATTTTAGATTAATCTAGAATGTGTCAGCTTTCCATGGTCTGCGGACCATGGAAATGTATAAATAGAGCAAGGCTCTAGGCTTAGAAGGTAGTTTTTGTTTTGGAGAATAGCTTGATGCATGGGTTTGTGAAAGCAAGAGTAAGCTGAGTCTGTACGTCTGAGTTGTGGGTAGAGGTTAGAGTAGGTTTTGTAGTTGTGTGTGCAGAGGCCTGGTAGAGTCTACAGCTGGGTGCGCAGACACCTGTAGTTATGTGTGCAGGGTGGAACTGTATTGTACTAAGCAGAAGAGTAATAAACATAAGTGTTTCTGAATTATCTGATTGTAGATCTGAATGTTTATGCTTATGTTATGGTCTTTATGATTATGTTTATGAGCGCGCACTGGATTAACTGTTAAATGTTTTCTTAAAGACCTTAAAGAATAAATCAGATCTCTAATAACTGTAATAAGACCAAGGATCTAAGAAACTCCCCTTCGTGGATCTTTGAGAAGGCCAGACCTAGTTCCCGCACCCTCCCCTACTGCCTCAGGTGAGACTTCAACCCACGCTCCACGGATTGTTACTGAAAGGGCTGGTTGTATGGGATTTGTTTGGCTAAAACTCTTCCAAACCTGGGTCAGGCCCCAATAAGCCAACATGAACCATCGAATAAATAGTTTTGATAGGATCGAGGTTTATGACACACATGCCACAAATCTAGGAAAAAGAAACACTTGGTGGGAGGTTTCTAAAATGACTTTTTCATGTAACTCCCAAGTGCTAAAAATAAATCCCTAAAATATAGGGATGCTTTTTGCTTTTTTCTTTATGGTTTTTTAGGAAAAAGGAGCCCATGAATGCAAAGCAAGATTGCTTAGTCCCGGAGGGAAATGGTCAACTTGGGAGCACTTGCAATGGACTGCAAGCCCTGGAGTGACTTCTGCGCAGTTTTTGGGCTTAGTGGCTCTAGCTAGCCCTCAAGCTCTGCAAAATTTCTAGACTGAAGCCAAGGCTGTCAGCCAGATCTGTGCAAAGTTTCAGAGCAAGGCCAGGGATGGGCTTCTCTACGCAATTTTTAGAGGGAAGGTTGTCTTCTTGCTCTATGCATTTCTGGAGAGCAACAAACTTCCTTGATGTTCTATTTAATTCTAGAGAGCAAGGCTGGTTTCCCTCTAGTTCTACGCAATTCTGCAAGTCACCACAATAGTCGAATAATGACCAAGTCATGGGATGGCAGCTTCCAAGTGCAAGGCAAACAAGATAGCAAACATAAGCTTATAAGCCACAGAATCTCAACTGAAGCATAAGTACATGTCAGTGCAAGACATGTTGCTAAGGATGGTTGTGCTATACAGAATTTATACCTACGGATAAGTACATCTTCCCTAAGTGGGTAGTTACACTTAGAACAATAGAAGTAAATATGTTTAACCTTTCCTACAATAGACAGATAAGATAAAGGAACCTACATGTGATCCTTTGCTTCCTTTGATCTCCTTTGAATTACTCCCATCGCTCTTGCTCAAACTGAATTCTCTCAATTAGTACCTGTCAACATAAACAGAAGATGATAGCAATCAAATCATATGATCTATCTATTGTAAACAAATTGAATCGATAATATTTTAACATACATTCATCATAGATATAGACAAAAGTATTGGAAAAGGAACAAACATCTTTATTGATTGATGGAAAGAGAAGTTACACCCAATGTGGTTTGATCCCGTGTCACTGATCCAGCTTAGTCCAAACCCTCATCACACCAATAACACATCAATCCAGCAGGATAAAATTACTTGACAATGATTTCAAGTCTCAAACCAACAATATTTCTCTATAATATCCAAGTTCTAGCCTCAGATAACTATGATGAGTGGTCAATTTATAGGGAAATGCAAGTGGTTTTGTCATAAATAGGGCATTGGATGGTTTTCCATAATTGGATAGTTAGTTTCCATGGAGAAAGGGATGAGAGGATAGAGGTTTAAGTGATCCATAGCCTATCCAAAATCGAGCTCATAGGATGAGATAAGAGTTGGGCATCCTTCTAGAATGCTCTAGAATCAAGGAATATTCCCAAAATCCTATGTCAAATTCACTCATCCTCGCCCAGCATAGGCTAAAGTGGGCCTAAGTGCTATGCAACGTAGATATGAATGGGCCTACCTACTATGCAGAGCAATTTTCCCTAACCAAGGCTGCTTTGGTGTCCCAAAGAGGAATTTCAGCAGGGTTTCAAACTAGGAAACTTTCATGGATGAAAACATTCAATATGATGACTTTTCTAGGGTATGTAGCAATTGATATTAGTGTTTGATGAGCCCTATTTGTACTGATCTGATCGTTGGGAGTGATGTGCCAAAATAGACTTGTAACAGCTGCCCCCTAAAGCATAAAGTCGAAAATGATAATGTTGAGTGATGCTTTTTGATGTGATGAGGAGGATCTGAAGTGGATGGTGACCTGCATCAATTACAATACATAATATCATGATATATTTGAATTTTTCATGAATTGTTGAGGGAAGGCATACCCATACTCAGCATATAAACTTTTCATAAACATGTACATAAATTAGATAGTCATCTATAGATATAGACCCATGAAAGGATGATCATTTGTGTAAATCCATCGTACAGATGATTTAGTACTCTCCTGAAATTGCAGCCCAGATGGATGAAACTAGATCCAAGGTCTTCTATCTCGTCTAATCATTCACTCAAGTACGAGTCTAACCATGTGAAAATGTGATCTGAAGTCGAACATGGGAAGACACCCTCTGATTACCAGCTAATGATGTAAGCTATTAACAGATGCGAGAGAAATCACCGATAATGATAATGATTCTCAAGGTACTATAATACATTCTGCATGGTGTGAATAGATGTTTTGATGTCGAACACCATACAAATTCTTTCGGTCGAAGGTCTGTGATGTCAACTTGTCGCCGGAAGCGAGAAACTTGCCATTGATGTATGCAAGCCTCAAGGTACTGGAAGGGTGTTGCTAAGTCAACTTCTTGGATAATGTGCTGATGTCGACAAGAAGAGACTCATTGCAGGAGGGCCTTGATGTATACCCCATGAATGACACAAAATGAGTGTAATGATTTTGAAGGTAGAATGTGACTATCGACACAATGTTCAAGAATGGAAATCATGAAAATGAAGGTTTATGAGTATTGCAAATGATGAAGTTTACTGAGTGACTTCTCTTGAACATGTCGGTGGCACTGAATGAATTGGCAGCATTGACCCAAAACCAAAGTGATGGATGGTGTGATAGACCATAGGTATGATAACCATCAAGCAAATAACCCAACCCAAATAGCCACAAAGATGAAGTGAAAGTGTCATGTTCAAGAGCGACTTGCTACCATAAAGTGATTTATCCTCTTCCCATTTTCCCAAGTCATTGCTGACCAATACCTCTTTATTTTTTTAAACAAGCTTGAGGAGGATAACATATGATTGTATTATAATTCCACCCTTCGGGTGAATCCATCAGTATGTGATGTTTTAACGATTCTAGGGAAGGTGAAACTCGGTCTTGTCATGATGGACAAGTTTTTCCCTGTTTGATGTTTTAACAAGTTTAATGACAATGAGAACTCGGTCCTTTTCATGTTTAGAGAGTTTGAAAAGTGACAAAAAGAAAACTCCACAAGTTATTTTTCATAAATTTGTCTCTCAAGTATGAAAAAACATAAAATAATACAAGAGAGAACCTATTAACCATGTTCGATCAACATATTCCTTTTTCGTAAGTAATCTATCTTAGTGCGGAAAAGGGTTAAACTTATACTGAGTAGATGTCATTCCCAATCCATTTACGAGCTGAAAAAGACAAGCACTCGACAATCTTTTCATATTTTGAGAGTTTGAAAAGAGCTTAAAGAGGACTCTAGGGGATTCCTTTTTCGATGTTTAACAGAGCTCAAAAAAGAGATAAAAGTATGCTCTGTGGTCAAAAGTACATTTTACGATCATGCATGGCAAATTCACTATGTCAGCTATAAACTTTCTCAAAGAACCACCAAACGAATTAAACATACCCCTTTCATTGGTAAAAATAGTTAAAAACTATAGTTTATTCATTTAATGAATATGGAATAACCATAAAACAAGAATTTACCTAGTCATTTTACCATTTGACATTTACCATTCAACTTTGTGCTCTGAACCAATTTTTACCTCAAAGTTTAGCAGCTGATAGTAGGAGCTTCTGTGAATCATTCTTCATGTCGTCAAGACCAGGTAGGAGATCTACCTCTTCTATTTCATTCAAGGTCATTCTTTTTCAATTTCAGGCAAAATGTTTAGGGTTTTGGGGTCCCTAGGGTAAATATACCACGCTCTGGGATCAACGCACCCCAATGCATCGAAAATTGTGTTGTAGTGCAATCAAGCAGAAGGGGATCTTCTCTGTAGCACTTTGTATCAAGACCAGAGGTGCACTGGGCAAAGTTTAGAAATTTTTTTCATCATTTCTACCCAAAATATCTTTAGTTTTTTTCATGAAATGGATCCTAAGCAAGCCTCTGGTGTGATTTCAAAATTTGATCGGATCAGAATGGCTATCACTTGGCATGAAAGAGAACATGAAGAACAGGTTATGGTTGCCCTAAGTGATCCTAGTACTATTGAGGCCCTCAGAGATTGTGGGTTACTCAAATATTTCAGGTTATCCAGGGCGAGGTAATAGTTAGAACTTTTGCAGTTCTTGGTTCATTCATGGGATCCAGCAGAACAGGTTTTTCACATAGGGGACAAAGTGCTCCCTATATTGATCGATGATATTTACTTTCTCACAAGATTGTCGAGACGTGATGCCGCTATTTCTCTTTCAGGTCCTTCCCATGGGGGTGAATCAGTGAGGGACCACATTCGACAATTCTGCTGGCCAGGTACACAACCTAGAAAAGATGGAAAGATAAACATCAAGGATGTTCGTGATATGCCCTTGCGAACGATCCTCTTTACTATCGCAAAGTTGTCAGGTAGCGCAAAAATTCATGTTGTGAATAGATCATACATGTAGTATGCGATCAAGTGTCTCAAGTGAACTATGTTCAATTGGTGTGAGCCAGTATTCTCTTTGATGAAAGAGAAGCTAACTAAAGTATAGAGCAGTAAGACGAAAAATTTCAGTTATGGATTGATCTTAATCGCTTTTAATTTGGAGAGAATTCCATTGATGCAACCTTAGCATGTGACACTGAGTTTAGATGGTCCTAGAGATCCACGAATGTAGAGATGGGTAGAGTTGATGGCTAGACATGCTAGTCAGTCATCAATCTCATTTTCTACCACATTCTTCAGTTGGCTCCGTCGACAACATATTGTCATCGAGGAGGATCCATATGTAGGGATGGATTTTCGTGGAGATCCAAATTTGAGATTACCAGTGGGTACTCAATGGGGTACTATAGGTAAATTGTTTGACCCTGTATTTTTTATTTTTTTGAGTTTTTACATGTTCTCGCGTTTTTTGATGTTTCCAAGACTAAACTAAAAATGTTCTCATGTATACAGATATTGGCATTGTTCGACCAATGGGTCATCAACAGGAGATGGGTGAACTAGTGAGAAGAAATGTCGGAAGAGTAGTTCTCTAGGATTTGGATTTGATCGAGACACTGGCGAAGTTGCAGGATCATATAGAGGGGTTAACTCTCGGTATACCCGATGTTCATATCAAGGAGTTACCGATGAGACTACAATGCCATACTATTGGTGTACCTAGCCGTTGTATGAGGCTATTGCACATGATAGCTCAGGCAGTGACCTATTATCATGAGCATCATTAGATCTACTTACGATCATTTAATGTATGCATTTTGATATTTTGAGGTTAGACGACCAACATGTCTTGGACACAAATTTTTGTAAAAACTTTGAACATCTAGTTTTAGTGTTTTTGTATGGTTATGTGTAATCCTATTCAACTGTTGACGTGAATTGAAAATTTACTCTTTACATATGTCATAAATGTCTATTTAACACATAATTCACTAAAAAATCAATGTGTTAAAGTTTCTAGAAATGTGTTGATATTGAATGTAATCAAAATGTCTTTCCAAGGGACAAAGTCTAAGGAAAATATGATAAATAGCTAGATTTCGGATAGTATAAACATTCATAAGTTGTAGTATGACAAGTTGTGAGTCTAGCCTAATGATGAGTTGGTGAATGCCAAGTGAAATGGAATCAGAGAGGAGTTCGATCAATGCGCTATACTCAATTATATTGTTCGTAGAATGATAATACAAATCCCTTGAAAACTCACTATCTCACCTGTTGGAGCAAATATGGCCCATGCTACAGAAGATAGTTTCTTTGTACTACGACTAGCACCATCGGCATAACCAACAAATGGTTCCAAAGATTATGAAATATACAACAAATTCAAAGTGGATTACTAACCACATAAAAACTCTAAAAGTCACACTGTGACACACACACACAATCAAAGCATATACACAGTGTTTTTACTATGCACAGTCAAGCATAGTAACGTTTAAGATACAACCCGTTTCAGGGCTGTGACAATGGAATTCCATCATAATCAACCAACTCGTGAGCGCCTTTTTCCAAAACACGCTTGACAATGTAGGGGCCCATCCATAGTGGTTCAAATTTTCCTGCTCCTAATTTATCGGCATCATGATCCATAAAGAAAGACCAAGTCTCCTTCTAAGAATATGTGAGGCTTGACATTGCAGTCATATTGTGCCTTAATTCATTTCTTATGTTCTTCATTGGCCAATGCGGCTTCATGACGTGTTTCATCTAGATGGATGAGTTCTAAGAAACATGCTTCCTCATCAGAAGTGTTAGGTAACAAGTCACTTGCGAGTTTTAGTGATGAAATTTCACATTCTATTGGAAATATTGCCTCTAGACCATACACCAATTGGAAAGATGTGAATCCAATTGCATTTCTTATCGAGGTTCGGTAAGCCCACAAAGATGAGTACAGGATCAAATGCCAGTTTCGTTTGTGAACTCCTATCATTCGTTGAATCATTCACTTAAGGATTTTATTGATGGCTTAAACTTGTCCATTAACATGTGGATAATAAGGAGTAGAACTATCATGTGAAAGTCCTAACTTGGCAGTTAATTTAGTCATCATGTGATTGCAAAAATGTGAACCATGATTTGTAACTATGGCTTGTGGTATAACAAACCATGCAACCACATGGTTAAAGAAAAAAAGTGTAGTTGTCTCACCACTATTGTTTAATGTAGGCATTGCCTTGGCCCATTTCATAAAATAGTCAACGATGTGTGAGGCACCTCTGTAAAATTGTATCGATACCACGATGGTAAAGGGTGTCGTTAATGATCATGTAACCTTTGGCTTGATATCGAATACGTCGCTATTGCGAGCGAGAGGTATCGGGTCGAAAAGTTTGGGTTTGGAGATAGATGATTATATCTCCATTTCATGGGTTAGATGACAAGATCAAACAGAGACTCATCTGGAATTGATGGTTCTATTGTTGAGTCGATGGCGATAGAGGGAAGGTCTCAAAGAAGCTCGACACAAACTAGAGATTTATTTGACTTGGATTTGATGAATTCCAAATCAAATTCCTACAAAATGAGAATCCATTTTGAATATTTCCCCCCTAGTAATTGACGTGACAAGATGTATGTCATAGGGTTGCAATCCGAAATGACAGTGGTCTTTCGGAGCAGGATATAATGGTGAAATATCTGTACAGCTTGAACAGTAGACAAAGCTAGCTTCTCAATGTAAGAATACTTAACTTCTGTATGATTGAGATTACGACTCAAATAATAGATCGGATGTTCAATCCCATGTTCTTCTTGGACTAAAACCATAGAAATGGTTGTATCTCCAGCGGCGAGATACAGGAAATAGTCGTTCTGATAATTAGGGGAATACATTAGTGATGCTTGGATCAGGGTATCTTTGAGGGAATCAAAGGAAGCTTGCGCAACCTGGTCCCAGTGGAAGGGAATTCCCATTTTCAAAAGACGAGTGAATCCTTTAGTCATTTCGACATAGTTGGGAATGACACTCCTTAGAAAGTTAGCCTTACCATGGAGTCTCAGTAACCCTAGTAAGTTGGAAGGTGGAGGTAGATCAAGAATTTCCTTAACCTTAAAGGGGTCGAGTTGAATTCCTTCTTTAGACATTACAAAACCAAGAAAACGACAAGAACCAACACAAAACACATAGTTATGTGGATTGAGTCAAATTTTGTGGGTGATTAGCCCGTTTTCGTGAATGGGAAGGTAAATCATCTAGATAGGGTTGAACAATTTGTTTGATGTCATGGAAGGCATAATTAATTTCCATCTAAAAATTTGCCCCAACGTTCTTCAAACCAAAAGGGAGTTTCCTATATGCAAATCTGCCCCACAGACAAATAAAGGCAGTTTTATATTGGTCTTCTGGGCAGATATTGATCTGATTATAGCTGGAAAAGCCATCCATAAATTAAAATATTTCACATCCCGCACATTCATCAGTTATATGGTCAATAAAGGGAGTGGGATAGTTTTCTTTTGGACAAGCATGATTAACGTCCCTATAATCAACACACACTCGTATTGCTCCTTGTTTCTTCATGATAGGAACAATATTAGAAACACAATCGGTAAGAGGAACGAGGTATATGAAACCAGCAAGCAAAAGTTTTTCAATTTCTGCTTTTATGGCAACATCTTTCTTCGGATGAATAGGATGATGCAGGAGCATCAGCTTCGAAGAATCATTGTATTTTAGTAGACATAGGAGGGTCTTGTGTTTTAAGGAAGTTGGTTTCCTAAGTGTTGAATTAATGTAATTATTAAGGTTTTGGAGTGATTTTAATGAGAGAAGCTAAAATAAGGATTTAATTAAGTATTGCGAGGCATATTTGTACATGTTCTTGAATGTTGGGGAACATGAGAGATTCAGGATAGTTGAGATATTTGAGAATAAGTTGTAAAACTTAGATGAGGAGTTGGCTTCATCATTTGTGGATTAAAGAGGATCCTTAGAGATAAGGAAGATATTTTAGCATTTTGTTGAGAAGATTATGGATCTAAACCAAGAATTGGTTATAGAATCCTTTTATATAAATGTAAGCCGAAAAGGCAGAGGGAAAAGTTAGTCAAGTTAGATAGTTAGTCAAGTTAGCTAGTTAGAGGTTTGATTGTAAGCCTCAGGCAGCTAAGAAAACAGAGGCCACTGATACTAAATATCAGGCCAAGGAGAGATTCCTTGTGTAAACACTTGTTTATTAATACAAACAACTTGATTTTGAGTTTATGTGTGTATGGAGTAATTGAGTTATAATATGTGTATGAACTAGAGTAAGTTTTGTGTAACAGAGGTTGCGGGTGGAGTTTGAGCATAACACAGAGAGTAAGAATGATATGAAGGCTCGTATTGGATCGCTTGAATCCATTCAAAGGATCACAGTTGAGATTCATGAGTGACAGTGATTAAAGTATGCGGAGTTAAGCTCAAGAGAGAGTTGTGTTACAGAACAACTAAAGACTTGAAACCACAAAGAATTTTGAGAAACCACATAAAGGTCAATGAAATGAAGTGACAATGAATGGGAACTGTCAGATCCTTGAGATGGACGGATATTAATGTCAGAAGAAAATGGCAGAGGAATAGATCTGGATCGTCAAATCGACAGATCGATTAGACCGATGGTGACAACAACTGCGGGGGATAGGAGTGTTCAGATGTCTTGATCGTGGTTGAAGTCTCGCACTCGATCCTAGCCATCAATCTCATTTTCAAATGCTTACATCACAGTCAACTGTGGGGGCTACGTTGTTTTTTAATCCGTGTGCTAGTTGAAGACATGTAGGTCATAGATTTGATGACCTTGTATATCCAATGGATATCGGGTCATAAAGTGATCGAACGTTAATCTCAGAATGGACCTGAACATTTATAGATTAAGGATTTATAATCCTTAT
>APFE030284455.1:0-10894 GCA_000404065.3 Pinus taeda
TGGAATTTTGTATCTTATAGAGAAGTGTTGTTGGTTTTCTAGTGTACATCCATAGTGTTGGGTGATCTAAGCTTTGCTTGAGGTGAAGAAGGGCTTCCTAGCTGGAGGATGATGCTGGGTCAGAGCATATGGTTGTAATCCTCTTGCTACTTTTCATCTTAATAAAGCTATTTTTGTTTTCTTCCATATTCTTGTGTACTTGTTTATATATGCATTTATATGGTTAACATGCATCTGATCCTGTGTTATTTATAGATATAGATCCTTGTTTCTTCAATAGTAGTATGTTGCTGTGATTCCACAGGTTCTCTTTGAAGCTGGGCAAATGAAGAAGAAGCAGTGAAGCTATATCAAGAAGAAGAGGAAATCAAGCGCAAGACTCAGGTTGGTCTTCTTGTTTCTCCTCTTGTCTATTTCTATAAAAGAAAACAATAGTAGACTTTACTTGTTTGTTTCTAAGATAGCCACCCATCTTAGTGGGAATAGCAGCATCCGAATGGACACTAATCCCGGTAACAACTAGGAAAGAGGTTGAACAACTCTAAGCACAGGTATAGAACCCATATTCTATAGAGGTCCATCTGGAATAAATAAAGGCAGTAATGCTCGGTGAGGTATCGACAGTCAGAGAGACCATGCAAAGTCTTTATGAGGAGCTGCATAAGGTAGATGCCCAATTGCATGGCTTGCAACAAATGTGTAAAGATTTTGTTCTAACTCTCACAAATGTACAAGCTGCCATCACTTTCATGCATGAATGGTCAATGAAATACAAAGGGGTATCACTTGACTTGGGTAAGAAAATAGGGAAAGAGGCAGAGTTGGAGAAGTCCAAGGTTTAGATTATTATCCAGAACAACAAATAGCTTTCCTCGTTCATTGCCAACACTCAGTCCTCATATGCATGTTTTTACAATAGCCTATACTTCTTAGTAAAATCTCACAAGATCCCATCAATCAGCTCACTCACAGAGATCAAGCGCAAGAATCAATTCATGCAGGATATTGAAGAGTACTTGGAACAATTGAGACAAGTAGCCATCAAGGAAGATTTGGAGCTGAACAGATAGAATATGCACAAGTACATTGGTGGACCTGTCCAAATTAACACAATGTTTATCCTTCTCAAGAAGGAAACACAAACCGGTTCAAATTCAGTGTACCTAGATGCCATGGAGGCTAGAGTCAGCTTCTAGCCTGACACCATCACACAATTTGGCGATGGCATCGTGCAATATAGAGCTTAGAACCACTACATAGTCGAGAAACATCAAGTGTAATATGTTGAGTTGAAGTTTCCCAAAACTCAAGCTTAACCATTTTTTTATTATTAGGTTGTCTACTTGGTTCTACCTAATTTGTCTTACATGGGTACGAGTAAATTGTAATATTATTTTGTGATTTGTAAGTGGAATTTCAAGTGTCAATATTGGAATGTGAACAATCACAATGTAATGTAATGAATAATTTTGTAAAGAAGTTGAAGAGTCACGAGGGAAGTCCAAGAGTCACAAAGGAGAGTTTAAAAGTTACCCCCTCTTTTTATAAATGTACCCTCATAACTCATGTACATGGCTTTTGGGGGAGCCAAGCTTTTGGCTAGGCTTAGGCTTAGAATCAGGAGCTTGGGAGTTTGTGACAGCCATGGCTTCTATGTCGTATAGAGGGAGTATATTTCTTTGGAGGAGAAGGTGTTGACTTCATGTTCCACTATTGAGGCTAGTGGTCCATCAACTATATATGTATAATTAGAACTTTCACTTAATAAAAGCTCAGAGCCAACAAGTTTTCATGCATATGTTATGAATATAGTAGGACTATTCTTGTTATATTTGCACTGTATGTTATTTAACTTATGCTTATGATTATGAACTTTTTTGTTTGGATTGGTATGAATCTTGTTAAATGCATGTTGTTTTTTAATTAAATCATTGTAAACCTTTTGAAAATGTAGCAGGAAAATCCTAATTTAATTTTGCCTTGATTAAATTAGGAGAAATTCGAATTTCAATTTCAGCAGAAAACTTGGAGGTAGATAACTGAGATGACATGGCTCTTTTCACTAAGTTAACTTAGTAAATTCGATTTTGAGACACTTGATTTCAATTCTACATGATTGATTTCTAATTTGTAGCAATTTATTTCAATTTATTTGAGTTATTGTCAGTGTAAATAGTTATCACTGTTAGTAGAACTAGTGGAAGTTTAGTCAAGGAAGTGTAATGATTTTCACACTGAATGATCATCCAGTTAAACTGATCCATTAACCTAAATTAAATCATGCATGCAAAGAATTCGACTTATCCAGTTGAGAGTGGAGTTCAAGGGAAGTGTACTATCAATTGTAGAATTTTCCAAGTTGTACAAGTGGTGCATGCAGTCAAAGAAGGGCCTAAAGGAATTATGAAATTCTCAATGAGTAATTTCCCTAATTAATAGGGTGATAATTCCTCATCAGACAACACAAGGAAATAGGAGCTTGGAAGCCTAACAAATTGGCTAAGTATTGGCTTGAGTTAGTTTCTGAGGCAGTGAGTTAGATTATACTATTGCAGGGGTTGCTCAGGCTTGAGTAAGCATTGTATTTTTTCTCTCCTATTTAATTAATGAAATACAAATAGTAAGAGGTTTTGAGCAATTGCTTTTCCCTAGATAAATCTCTGGTATGTGTGTTGAATCTTGATGCATGTTAATGATTTGTGTTCTCAAACGTGATTTTCTTTCCACGGATGAGTAGAGTAGCTTCAAGTCTTGTGATCTAGTAAATTTCATGAGCAATTTTGAAACTAAACATTAAATTTCTACATGGTATCAAAGCAAGAATCATAGTAGGGAAGAGAATTCGAAGTTGTCTTTGAAAGTGGATCAAATTTGCAGGATCAATTCTTCATAGTTAGCAAGATGACTTTCTATGGACTGAGACTTGAGTATGCCCTTGAGGGTACCTCAAATTATGTTGCTTGGAAGTACAAGATGGAGGCAGTGTTGGAAGATAATGGGCTAAAGGAATTCATAGATAATGATATCCCAAAGCCTCCAACATTTGATGCTCAAGATCTAGCTAAATGGAAGAAGTGTGATCAAAAGGCAAGGAGGATCATATTGGAGGGAGTTCGAGACCATATTGTCTTAAATATCCATAGGAAATAGGATCCATATACAATGTGGCAGACCTTGACAGATGTTTTCCAGAGAAATAGTGACCATAAGAAGCTGGCACTAAAGAACAAGCTTCGAAATATCAATATGTAGAGGGGCAACACAATTCCACAGTAGCTCAGTAGGTTCACATAATGTAGTGATGAACTTGGTCAAGTTGGTGTTCTTGTAGCAAAGGATGATCTGGTAATCCTAACACTTCTAGGCCTTCCCAAGAGCTGGCATAGCTACCAAGATTTGGTAAATGGGAGATAGAAGCTACCAAATTAGGAATGCCTTTGGTCCAATTTCGTACAAGAGGAGATTAGGCAGAACACCAGAGATGAAACCTCATCCAAGGGTGATGATGAGGATAAATGTGCCTTAGCTAGAAAGGGAAAGAAAGGGAAAGGGAGGAAAATCAATCTAAAGTAGATTCGAGTAAAGGGGGCAAGAAGAAAGACTTGTCCAAAATCAAGTGCTTTCATTGTCATGAACTAGGACACTATGCCACGAAATGCCCACACAAGAAAGCAGGCTAGAAGACTAGAGGAGGAGCAGTGGGTGAAGCCTTGGCTTCATAATTCAAACTTGATTTTACCCTCATTGCATGCATGGAAAGCACATTGATGGGTAGTGTGTTGTATCTTGATATTGGTTCCTCATTCCACATGATGGGAAACAAATAATTTTTTAGTGACTTGGAGGAGAAGGAACTCCATATGCACATCGAGATGGGAGATGATGGAAGGTATAGCATGACCGACATTGGTACAATTAATTTTTAGAGGGAGTCTATCTCCCCTCTCAAACTCAAGGATGTGATGTATGTATCGGGTCTGAAAGAGAATCTAGTTTTTGTCATGGTGTTAGAAGACCATGACTACAATGTGATATTTAGCAAAAGAAAGGCTTTCTTGAAACACATTGCCACAGGACAAGTGAAGCAGATCAAGGTTCGAGCGATGAACCTCTACAAATTAGATGTGGAAGACTATGCAACATTGAGAACAAGAGCAGAGAAAGTGAAAAGCCGATATGTTAGCAAATTGTGGCATATAATACTTGGTCATTTGCATCATGGTGCTTTGAAGATCATGCAGCAGATATTTATAGGCCTCCCCAACATAGCACTAGAGTAGAGGGATACATGCAAAGGGTGTACATTGGGGAAGTACACAAAATCCACCTTCAATAATTGTGACAATAGGGTGCATGCAATCCTTGAAAGGATCCACTCTGATGTATGTGGACCTTTCTCGACAACCTCCACTGCCAAGCACAGGTATTACATTATATTTGTGAATGATTTCTCATGGAAGTGCTGGATATACTTAATGCAGAAGAAAGACCAGACATTCTAAAAAAAAAATAGTTTAAAGCATTTGTTGAGAAGTAGACTGGAAAGAAAGTGAAGGATCTCAGGAGAGATAATGGTGGTATGTGTTGAATGAGTTTAAAAATTTATGTGCACGGGAAGGAATTCGATGGGAGTTGACAACACCTCATAACCTACAAAATAATGGGGTGGTTGAGAGGAAGAAAAAAAGTATTGTGGAAGCAGCATGGGTGATGTTGCATGACCAAACCCTACCTCTACACTTGTGGGCCAAAGAATGCAACACAACAGTCTATTTTCATAACAAGAGCCCTCACACGATTCTTGGCATGAGTACACTAGAGGAAGATTTTCCATGGAAGAAATTAGACGTGTCACACTTCAGGATCTTTGGATCATCAGTTTACTATCTTGTTTCCAAGGAAGTGAGGAAAAATTTAGAGTCGGCAGCAGAGTTGGGCATATTTTTTGGGTACACTAATACACCTCAAAACTATCGGGTGTACTTTCCATCCCTCAATATGATGGTGGTTAAGTGGGATGTGAAGTTTGATGAGGAGAAGGAAATGAGGTGTTCTCTTGAGAGGGAATTTTAGTTTCATATTGATCAGGATATTTTAGCTCCAAAGAAGAACCTCAGGAAGTTGTGGAGAAGCCACAAGAAAAGGGGGAGAGAGTGGAGACATCCACTCAAGCAGAGACATCCAAAGAAGGAAGGAAGTGGACCAAGGAAGCTGACATATTATTACAGAATGCTAGAGAGAATGTGGGACCACCCACATCATAGCGCAGATAGAGGAGATCACCAGATCGGTACACTGGGTACATGGCTCTGATGAGTGAGCTAGCTGAGACAAAACTATCCTTATTCAAGGAAGCAGTACGAAAACCAATATTGGTTGATTCTATCATAGAGGAATATGATGCCATTGTCAAAAACAGTGTTTGGGAAGTGGTCCCAAGGCCAGCAGACAAATCATTGGTTGGTTTGAGATGGCCTTACAAGGTAAAGCATGCAACAAACAAGAGCATAGACAAACATAAGGCCAGATTTATTGTCAAGGGGTTCTCTCAAGTGGAGGGAATTGAATATGAGGAGACATTTACTCCAGTAGCAAGGTACTCATCCATGAGGTCAATTCTAGCATTTTCAGCACAGATGGGATGGAAGATCCACCTGATGGATGTGGAGACAACATTCCTTAATGGATTTATTGAGGATGAGGTGTATATTGAGCAGCCAAAGGGGTTTGATACCTTCGACAAAGAGTCACATGTGCGCAGACTCAAGCGATCATTGTATGGACTCAATCAAGCACCCCATGCTTAGTATACCAGGATCGATAGCTATCTCACCAGTTTGGGATTTTCCAAAATTGAAGAAGATGTAGACCTTTAACACATTGTGGTAGAAGGTAAATTAATGATTTTTTTTATATGTCGATGACTTGATCCTTATTAGTGATGAGCAGTTGATCATATCTTGCAAGGAGGAACTTGAAAGATAGTTCGAGATGAAGGACATGGGACTCATGCATTATTTCCTCAGTTTGGAAGTATGGAAAGGAGATGGGGAACTATTTGTCTCTCAACGAAAGTATGCCAATGAGATATTGAAGAAGTTCTACATGGAGAGAAAGAAACCCATGGATAGTCCTCTAGTAGGAAACTAGAGGAAAGAGGATGCCACTTTAGGTGAGGAAGTGGAGGCTACCATTTATAGGCATCTTGTGGGTTCACTCATGTATTTGGTGAACATACAACCGAGAATGTGTTATGTATTTAACCAGCTTATCCAAGCCATGGTTAAGCCAACCAAGCTATTTTGGAAGGCAACAAAGCATGTGTTTAGATACCTAAGAGGTACTACTCAGTTTGGTCTTTGGTACAAATAGTCAAAGGGAGTGAAGTTGCAAGGCTTCACAGATGAAGATTGGGCGGGGATTCCATCAGACAGGAAGAGCACTTCAGGAGGAATTTTTAGTGTGGGGTAAACAATGGTATCTTGATACAGCAGGAACCAGATATCTATGGCACTGAACTACGTCGAAATAGAATACATGGTTGTAAGTCAAGTAGCACGTGAGGTTATCTAGATTAGAAATATTCTTGTTGGGTTATTTGGTTAGAAGATGGATCCTACAGTGATTTACTATGACATTCATATTTGTATCAAAATATATGAGAATACAGTATTTCATGATCGATATAAGCCTATTGACATTTGGTATTACCATCTACGAGATTGTGTGCAGAGGCGAATTATTTTGTGTCAGTACATTCCGACAGAGGAATAGGATGTAGATATTTTGACAAAGTCTTTGTAAAATGGAAAAATAAAGTTCCATTGAAGCAGGATTGGGGTATCTAATAATCCTTCTTTTGTTGGGAGGGAGTGTTGAAAATGCAACAAGAAAAACATAATTTAATTTTGCGTTGATTAAAATAGTATAAATTCGAATTTCAATTTCAGCAGAATACTTGGAGGTAGTTAACTAAGTTGATATGGCTCTTGACACTCAGTTGACTTAGTAAATTCATGTTGGAGACACTTGATTTCATTTATACATGATTGATTACTAATTTGTAGCAATCTATTTTAGTTATTTCGAGTTTAATCCTTGTCTAATTCCTTATAACTTATTAGATTTAACAGGAACAATAGTAATACCATAACTAAGCATGGATAGAATATTATAGACAAGATCATGAGTGTTGTTTTCCTTGTATACAGATCATATTACTATGATCCTTTGATTGTACTATTAACACCATTCCAATATGATATGAGTCTTGTCACCATTATTATACTAGTGTAATAGAGTTATGTGCCCATCGTTTTACCTATAAGTGTTATAAATGATAGCTTTGTACTAAAGCTTTATCAAATATTGTGGCTATAATATTAAAGATGGCTCAATTTTCATATGGTCTAGGATAAATGTAACTGTAGTTTTTGTTTTGCATATTTTTATTTTTATATCTTGATTTCTAGGTTTTTGTATTTGGTTCATACTATTTATTAAACCACCTACCGTTTCTCTAGCTAGTGAGCCTTTTCTAGCCCAATCAAATACCATTTTGATAGTGGTGTATTTCTATATTCCATATTTTTGTTGGAGACAAACCCTGATTATATTTCCCTAATAGTTGGTGTTTTGGTTTTGTAGTATTATTGCTATTTTCACAGTATTTTTCTTCTGCATCTTGTTGTCTACTCAACGGAGTAGATGGTTTTTTCTCTACAATGCAAAATTATCTCTCCTTTGTGATCTGTTCTGCATATCTAAATTTCATTGCACTGCACTATCAAATACCATGTTGTAATTTGGAATAGACCAACATATCTAAGCATTACATGAGTTTTCTATATCAAAATCAATAAAGTGTCAGCTTAAACCATGATGAATTGAAGCTTAAAGCTAAATATTGCACTTATAATGGACTCCCAGACATACACTTTATCTAATAATTTGTGCTTGTTGTAACACCATTTCTACTATGTCAATGCATTATGTATCTATATTTACATGTTATACCCTCTTAAACAACATTGTATGTGGCAGAAATTGTTTCCCTCCGATAATAGTTGTATCAACATTAGTTCATTGTCAAAATCCTTTGGAATTCCTTAAAATGGTTAGTTCATTGTCAAAATCCTTTGAAATAACTTAATTTAACATTTATGGCTATGTTGCAAGGATATTTTTTATTACAATCCTAGAATTTTTGAATTCATAGTCAAGCTTTTTGTATATCATTTCCTTTATGTTGGAATTTGGAATAAAGAAACATGTCTGAATATTATATGAGTTTGTTATATCAAACTCAAGAAAGTGTCTCCTTAAACCATCACGGATTGAAGCTTGAAAGCTAAATATTGCGCTTCTTGGAGGAATACATCGTCAGGTTTATATCTTCCCATTGCATCTCTCACAATCATCTTATGAATTGGGGTTGGTTCAACTCCATCTATAGTAGAGGTAACACTAGGCATACAGTTGCTTATTTCATTCCAATTATGTCTTACAAAGAGTATATTACTAAGTGTCCAACGTTTTCCAGTAATGCTTAATCAAATATTGTGGCATTGGGACAACTTTTCCACATGTGGGCTAAAATTAAACATGAAACAACTAATGGACACTCTCAAGCAATTGCCACTTTTGATAGGAAATTTTCTTTCCAGTATTCCTTCCTAGCTTTTTATTTCCATCTCATCCTGAGTAGATATATACTTCTTGCTTGGTTTGAGAAAAAATTTCAATTTATTCATGTACTTTGTGATGAACATAGTCATGTGTCTTATAATGAAGACATGCTAATGGTCCTATCCTTAATCTCACAAAAAGCATTCAAAGGAATTATGATTGTGGCATTTCTTCATGGTATCATGATGTTGGTTGCAGGTTATTTCATTCTTAGACATGAAAAACTACTTTCACTGGGGCAAGGACTTGTTGCTCTGCAACACCCCTTGTTATTTTTATCTAACATGTATGTAAATTATTTTTAAAAAATGATGTGAAGTCAATGTTTAATTTTTATTATTATTAATTTTAGGAATAAAGATCTAACCGTGGTTTTTCCTCAAGATTCAAATGATTTATTTCATACTAAAGCATTGTATTTATCTTATAAATGATTTTCTATATAACAAGTGTTAATAATAATATATGAATGGTTTTGTGTTATTAACAATCCATAATTATGTAATTAATATTTTATTTTTATCATTTTTCACATGTGGTTATTATATCTTCATATTTATAATACTAGTCTAGATTCACCTTAATTTCAGATCTACTACACAAAGGGATCAAATATCTTTTCACTTTAAAAGAGGTTTGCATCTCAAGAGATTTGATCCATATAGGGGCTTGGTAGATCCAAAGTTAAGCTAGATCTAGGGTGGTTTAATTATTAATTATAACTAAGAAATATATTATTATGAGTATAATTATAATTATTAATTTGTTGGTTTAATTTACCCCTTTAAATAGGTTATATTCCACATGAGTACCATCAGTGACTTGACCAAGTCAAATTAATCTATTGGAAGTAATTTTTATTTTAACATTACGTTATTTTTAATTTTTGTTTAGAAGGCAAGAGAAAAACTTACAACACATCTCTTCCATACTGGGCTAGAGAGCCCATCTCTTAATAAGCTTTAGCTTACAAGGTGAACTTTTTCCATTGTAATTATCATCCGTTTTTGCTATATTTTAATTATTAGATTTTCTATTTTTTTATTAATTACACTATAATTTGACATATGTAATTTTTTTTTCTTTTAATCCTCTATGTCAATAGTCATTAATCCATAATAAACATCATTAAAATAATAATAATAATAAATTAAATAACAACCTTATTTAAAATAATAGTAACTATTATTAATAATAAAAGGAATTAATATAAGTTAAATATACATACATTTTAAATAAACATGTAACAATACTCTTAACAATGGAAATTCACTACATTTTATCATGAGGATTCTTAATAGTAAATAGACTTTGTTACAATACCACGGCTCCTATACCACATGCCCATAATATCATAACTAATTTCATATGACACTCGTTCATATGAATGCTTTTTAAATTAATGAATTCATTTAAAAGGACAGAAAATGCATAACTACTTTAGAAATAAATCTAAGCCTATGATTTGTGTATACTACTAAGAATATTTTAGAATATTCTATGGAGATTAAATCCCCACAATCCACCTAATAACTATTGATAATTGAATTAAAATGGTGAAAATCCCATTCCAAAATACACATGGCTATTATACTTTAATTACATCATATACTAGATGCAATTATAATTTTTTTTAGTTTTTGTATTGACTACAATATAATTTGGGACATATAATCGTTGTTTTTACTTACTCTATTAATTATATGTTATTATGTGGTGAGATCCAACTATTTATCATAGATAATATAAACAAACTTGAGCTATTGAATTTATATTGTTAAACACACACATGGGAGCAACAGAGTATGAATGATAATTAGGAGAGTACACTTATTATTAACAAATGATATATATATTTATAGTACATGGTGTGACCCTTGGATTCATATTCCAAATGGTCTCTTGGACTCCTTTTGGTTGTTCAGCTTCCACACCAACCCTTAGAGGACTAGGTGTCCAACATTCCCCCCCTTAATCCGAAGGGTTATGTATGAGTGCAAGAAGAGAGCTGTAATACAAAATGTGCAAAAAGGCATGGCAGCACTAAGCTAAATGTGCTCCCTGAAATGTTAGTATAAAGGGTGGTTGTTTAAGGATGACCACCAACACTAGAACGCTTAGTGCAGTTCCTAGAAATCTTCCAAGTCTGGCAAGAAGCTCAAGTCTTCTGCGAGAGGAAGTGCTTCTAATGTTTTGAAGAGGGAAA
>APFE030284463.1:2482-23330 GCA_000404065.3 Pinus taeda
ACTTGTTCCATTTGTTCCAACTCAAGAAACTAGCTCTGATACCACTTTTGATGGCCTCCCGCCGTTCTCGAAGTGACCTAAGGTGACAAGACTTGGCGTCCTGAATGTATTAACTGTAGACTTTAATTTCTGGTACGTTCTCTCGGTATTTGTTTAGGGTTTTTTTACTAGCCCCGTCGGTTAACACCCTCCACCTGCCGGTTCTCTCTTATACGGTCTCGGGCCTTTTGTCAACCTCTGTCCCGCTCATTTGTCATTTGCACTTTTCACTGTGCCTAGTTCTGGTTCTGCTCTGTGGGAGCTCTTTCACCTCCGCCGTTCTGATCTCAGGGCTGGTTCTATGGGCATTCTCGGCCTTTTGATACTCTTGAGGTAGTGTTTCAATGGGTTATGGAGGTGCCTCTTCTCTGCACAGGGTTTGTATTATGGTCTACGGATTTGTTAGTTAGATTTACTGTTTAAATGTCGTCTCTATTCATTTAACTTGTTGAACTCGCCTCATGACAGGGTTCCCTCCAGGCTAGTGCTCTTCGACTCGGCCTTCAAGGTAATTACTGGTTCCGGTTAAACTTTCTTACCCCTTATTTCTCCGACCCTAACGCACCTGTTACTGGTCTTCAGGGTATGGTGGTCGTTCGTCTTCTCGACTCTGTCTTCTCAGCTACAGGTAAAACTCTGCGCTTCAACCCTCATCTGTTGGTCGTTTTTTTAATGATTATTTATGCCTGTAAATGTTCTAACCTGTTCTCATTTCATTGCAGATGGTTCGATACAGCCAGTCTCTGGAGCTCGATGCATTCCACGGCCTCCAGCAGTCACTCGCATCCTCCAACGCCTCCCTACGGGTAGGGTCCTTCCATTTTAGCTAGCCTGTATTTTTAGGGGTTCTAAGACTTCGTTTTCGTTCTGGACTGTCACCTGAGCGGTGAAATAGCTAGGTTTTCCTTAGGCTGTGTAACCCTCTTGGGTCCTGTACGTTGGTTTTTCACTTTGGAGTCTTCGTATTTAAATGCTGTTGTTCCGTCATCGAAACCCTGTTTCTGGAAATGGGTATTCGATAGGGTTGAACCCTCGTCCTGTAAGTTGGTGTTTAATTGATCTTTCAAGTTGGGTATTCGATTTATTCGAACCCTCGCCTGTAATGTTGTTATTGGTTTAATATAAACCCTCACTCACACGGTTTCCATTCGGTAATCCCTCGCCGTGATAGTTATTTGATTCTGTCTGGTTATATTGTTCTCTCGCTCGAAAACTCAGTTTCGAGGCTTGTTTCGAATGAAATTTTTGTTTCGAAGGCCGTAAAATGCCCTGGATTGTATTTGCTTTATTTATAATAATTGATGAAATGTTACAGCTTGTTTGATGGCATTCCGACAGTTGTTTTGGTCATAAATAGTTGGGGTTATATGGATTACCTGAAAGATTGTTTGCGTTCTCAAATTCTCGTCCTCCTTTATCTGGGTGTGATATATTTGACAACACCTGCTCTCCTTGTGAATATTATCTGTCTTGTTATTCACGTATTCTCGTCCTCCTTTGTCCGGATGTAATATGTTTGGCAGCGCCTACGCTTCTTATGAATATTACCTGTCTTACTGTTCCAACGTAATTTGTTACACAGTGTTTATATATTGATGCATGAAAATCAGTTTATATAGTGGTGATTTTAATAGAGAGTATAAAAATAATGATTTATTTTGAAATGACTGTGACTTTCTTTCTATATCTGAGGAATCCCTTACAATGCTTATCTTTTTCCTTTTATTCCCCTGAGGCATAACTGTTCTTTGCTCAAGTAGAACTGCCCCAACAGAATTGGTAACTGTCCAGTAACTTATAACTGTTCCTAACTAACACATTTCATAAAGACTCTAATTAACTATCAACCTACTTTCTGATGCTAATTCCTATTTAAAAATAACAGTTCACAATTTTAATTGACCTGGTCCTAGCGACCTTCTGAAAATAAAACAAATAAATAAAGTAAAATAACGGACAAGTCCAACACCTGTCCAGCTATGCATGTATGATTATGTGTCCTTGTCTTTCCCTGAGATCGTCAACCACCTTCTGTCTCCTCTGAACTGGATGCTCCTGCATCATAATTATTTTGATAAATTGGAATAATATGAAAATTCTATTCACATCCATGCATTTCAATAGTCTATTCTACAAAGTGGAAACATCATAAGAAGGAAACAAGGTCGTTTTGTCACAAGGAAAATACATATATACATATATAAAACAAATTAAAAATACGTTGTGGCCTTATTAATTGTATCAGATTGTAAAGAAGCCGAAATGTATTTTCTAACAGAAGCCTATGGAAATATGAAAACAAATAACCACTATGAGCTTTATAGCATAAGAATTTGAGAAGTAAGGAACAATTCGAAACTCTAATTCTCTTAGTAAGGCACCACATTTTGTCCTAGAAGTTGTTATTGGCCCAAACTCTAGATTTCGAGATGGACTCTTGAAAACTTACACCAACTATTGTATAATATCCATAAGAAAAATGACAAAATATTATTGTCTTAGCACATGCTTGATCTAGATAAGATGCAAGTTCACTTTTCTCTTGACCATTATTTGAACATGGAGAACCACCCCTTTAAGAAAATGGAGTTCCTTGAGTAATAGTCGAATCTTGAGTTCCTATGGATACCCAATATTTTGACAATGATTGATCATTACCTGGTTGAGGTCAATTACCTAGCATACAAATAAAGAACATGAAAAAACAAGATGCAAACCTCTCCAAAAGATGAACGAGTTTTAGCAATAAAATGGACATTAAAATTCATTTCATCCATGCCTAATGTGCGCAACACATTACTAACGCACCCAAACCCAAATATTTCATCACATCCATGGCCAACATCCACCATTAGTAATGCAGTTGTGTTACCTGGTGTGTTAAAAAAAAGAAAATATAAGCATGCATCTGTTATTATTAATCCATGTCACTAATTTTTCCATCACAATATAGACACTTCCCTCTATTGAGCACTAGTTTGACATTACTGTTTAAAAGAACTTACTCCTCCATTTTCCAAAGCAATGGACATCACTATTGCAACTTCCATGACCAGTGATAATTAATATTTTCCTCTCATTGAATTTGGTGATCTGCCTCAACTCATCACTGTGATAGTGCAATCACAAATGGAAGGGGAATCCTATGGAAATATGAGAAATGTTGTTGTGGGTAGCCTAGACAAAGAATGAAACTGTCAACAATTTGCAAAAACTTCTTAACCTAAAATTCCATAATAGACATGAGATGTTGTTGGGATTAAACCCACTTGATATGCATGAAATACCAATAGATGTCTTCTCCCATTGACTCATCGATTTCCCCCTTTGAGGTGAAATATTTGGAGGGCTTCCAGTGAAAACGTAGCCTAGGAACATGACAATAGGTTGAGGTGTGGAAGTAAATTTAATGTAACCAAAGAATTTTAAGTGGTCAGCACATTAGGCTTGCAAGGCTAAATTCTGTAATTATTAATAAACCAAATATAGATCAGTGGAACCTTTATCTTGGGAAAATAAATTTCAAGAATTGCCAACTTGCAATATTCAATTTCTAAGAATTCAGTAGGAGGAACAAAAAAATAATGTCTACATCTAAAAAAAATTCAGATCACTTTTAACAATAGAATTTAAAGAATCATGCCCCTTGTAACAACACATTTGTTCACCTTTGAGACCCCAGAAAAAATCACCATTTTGTGAGTTGGAAGATCTTGTTCCTATCCAAGAAGAAAAACTTCCAGTCACATAAATTGTCATTTAAGTGAAGGGTGTTGTAAGACTATTTCTTGTCTTAAAGATGTTGTTGGAGATGAAATGAAGATATGATTCAGATCCCTTTTAAGATAGGAATTGGTAGAATTAACCCCCATCTAACAAGGCAGTATTTTACCAATTTGAGACCTTAAAAACTTAACGTGTGATCATGATGAGGTAAAATATTTTTCTTGACAAGAAATTTATGCTTCCAGTAACATGGATTGACATTGAAGTAGCATAATATAGTTGTTGCCTCAATCTTGTTCATTTAAAGGTGTTGTTGGAGAAAAATGCAAGAAATAATTAGAAACTACAAGACAGTGGATGCTAGAAATCTTAACTATGTGTTTTTGTGCCTTCACCTAGCCTTCATTTGCATCAATTGACATTACAAAGCTAGAAAGCTTGGGAATTTAGAAATTTTTATATCATTGCACATATTTCATGAAATGTTGAAGTATGCTTAAAAATGAATAATGCCAAGTAAGTAAGTAAGTATATTTATTAATGTCCAATCGATGACCATAGAAGTAGGTTAATGGGACTAAAGAAGAGTATACTCATCTATGACTACAATGTGGGAGTGCAAGCCCATCTCCAAAAATAATGCTCAAATATAACATATAGAGAGAAAGAAAGCAGTGGTAGTGTTGTCGTGAAACATATATAATACAAAATACTGAGTAGTTTGTTGGACAATATAGAATAATAATGGCCCGCTAAAAAGGAATGAGTGAGATGGTAAGATCTTGGAAAGGAGCTAGAGATGTCAGAGGAATCTTCCAAATATTTATACTAAATGTAGCACAAATTTTTGAATATACATTTGATCACTAAAAAGGTTATATAGAAAGCCTACGTCAAATGTATTGAAAAATAGATTTGAGATTTGAATTAACGATAAGCCAGGTCAAATTTTTAAATAAGCATTTAATTAGTGAAAAATGTATACAAAAAGGTTAAAAAAATATCTAGTTTATTGAAAACTAGATTTTTAATTTCACATTTTGTAAGAGATTATCATAAATTGCAATGTCAAATCCCCCACCCCAGCAATGCACTTATAAGCGTTGGCCCTCTAGTTAATGTGTTTTCCTAGAAGTCATTTGGGGTCAATAGGGAAGGAGGGAATTTCTTAACAATGTACTTCATGTTTGGTAAGGATTCTAAAATCCATTTTTCAAAGATCTTAATCCCCAAATTAATTTTCCAAAATTTGGGTTCTACCTCCAATTGTTGGTTAAATTGTTCACCAATGTTATAAAACTTGTCTTCTAAGTTCCCTAAAATTTATCCAGAATATTTTTCCTCATCATGCAACATCTCTCTCATTCTAGAATGTACTCAAACATTTTCACTAGATGACATCTAGAGAAATTTTGAACTAGAATGTGATGATTTTAAGCCACAATCCAAAGGCAAGAATATTTTTTTTACCACTCAATTTGTAAGACTGTTGGTGAAACTTTTTTCTCTTAATTTTAGGTTAACATGTTCTTTCCTTAGGACAGTTACTTCATTTTTCTTCATTAGCCCATATAACAATTCAAGTTTACTTCCATTAGAAATTCATAATCACATTGACAACTACCAAGGAAAGAACATAGATGGTAGATGAGGAGAACAAGCAAAGTTAATAGAACACAATGATATGGCTCAAGCCAGGGAAAAGCCCCAATATGGGGAAAACCTTGATCAATCTTCATATTATTATCATCAAGTGTTCAACAGAGATAGAGTACAATAATTCAGAGTCAAAATTGACTTGCCAAAAATGGCCATGATATTCAAGGATGATGACTTACTATTGCAGTAACTTGACCTAGTTAGGGTTATATTCAGACCACCATTGTCTCACATAGTAGCTCCAAAATGCCTCCTATGAATTGATCCAATATATTTGTTCTCATGTCCAAACCTTTGTTGTCCTACAAATGGTTATAGGCCTTGGAATCCTTCACTAGGCACCCTACATCAGTCTGCTTGCAACAGAAAAGATAATCAACATTATAGTCAGGAGACAAACTCTTTTGATCATTGCACTGCTACTGAGTGTTACTGCGGTTAGGGTAGAGGAGTCTACCTAGCCCTCTTAGCCCACACATACAGTCCTCCATATGACTATTACCCACAAAAAAGGGTTGCAACCTCCTTTTTGTAATTACGGCTTAGAGAGTAGGCCCTAAATTAGATCTTTCACTAACCGAACAAATCTACTATAAGATGTAGGTACAACTGCTACCTACGGCCTTAGGACAATGGCAAAATCCTCAGAATTAATACTTGTCTCTACACTGCCCAATTGATCAATAAGACTATGGCCTGCTTAAGGAGGATTCTATGTGGTTTTCACATGCTTAATAGAGAAACCTCATATCATAAAAACATAGCCATGTAGTTTAGGTCTACCCTTATGCCTGCGTTCAACCTGGAGATAACTCAAACCTACAATGTAAGAAGAGAGATATCCCAAGAACAACCCTTTCCTCTCCTCCAACCAACTTGGCTGCCACACAGAGGAATTATCACAAGAAAGATACACAATAATTGTCTCTAATGAAGGTGAAGACCACCTCTATCTATATAAATTATAGGGAGGTCAACAGATACAACCATTGGGCTTAATGAGCTAACATAGATGAAAGGTCAACCTTGATAATGTACATGTGAGAAAACATAAATTCAAAAACACATTTATTCTTGTCTAAATTTTATGCCTAAGTTGCATTTCTGGTTAGGTATTACTTTGAGATCTAGCATTGTAATTAGTGCGTTGATGAGTTTACATTAAATATCATAAAAAAATATGAAAAAACTGATGAAAGTTGCCCCAAAATTTACGCTTATAAATTTTCCTTAAATATATAGACAAAAATTACTAATAAATATACAATAACAAAATACAACAACATTAAATATGTCTTAAACATAAAATTTTCAAAAATATTTGGAATTTTTTTAATGATCTTTTAAAATTTAAAAATATTTACATTTTTAAACATTTTATTCTTTAATTAATAATATAATTATGTAAGAAAATTTGTTTTTTCGTGATAAAAATTCTAAAAGAAATTTAGATATCTTTCTCATCAAAGTGAAAATTTCATAATATTAAAATTATAATAATTAATTATATATTAGCTAAATTGATGTTCAAAACATTTTTTTTATTAGTTATATAAATCTTAAAAATACTGCCAAAATCCATGACTTTGAGTAGTCTTGCCCAAAAACAACTTAACCCTAAAAAACCCTTAACATAATTTCATATTTTCCTACGAAATTGGGAACCCATCCCATTTAGACCAAAAATAGCTTTAACAAAACACACTTTCATTTTTCTTTCCTACCACCCGCTAAAGTCCAAAATAATGTGAGTAAATGGATTAAAAAATAAGCAAGAACAATTATTGTGTCCACACAAGAATCACTTTTCTCATTAAAAGGGGGATGGTGAACAGAAATAGGACGGTCAATTTAATTGTGGAGTGCCACTCATGGTTCATATAACATAAATGATATTGCGCACGTGGAAGAATGGTCATTATGGCAAATTATTCATCCCTCTTGATGGGATGTGCATAAATAAAAGTCACATAAGGATAAGGATTAGAACTTTTAAATGATTAACTTTATCGAATAAAAAACTAAAAACGTTATAAATAATGTTTCATCGTTATTAAAATTAAAATTCTCCCTTAGAAAATTCCACCATTACTTTATCTGAGTTAATCTTTTCATGAACCTTGAGACAAAATTGCGTTTCCATGCTTTTAAGTAAATAGCGTACTTCGTGGGAAAAAGTAAATAGCGTAATTCATGGGAAAATGTAAATAGCGTACAAGGAGAACGGGTACAATTTAAAAGGGGATGGGATGTATTATTAGAAAAGTAAACGCTGAAATGTAAAATTAATAAAGGATTTGTAGAGAAAGTGTTATGGAATCAGCTGCAAGATTAAGGATAAATTTGTAGATTATTTTAAGATTTTTTTAAGTAACGATTTTTTCCAATAGGATTTTGGTTTGTAATATTTATATTTTTCAACTTGTAAAAATATATGGTAAATAATTTGGCTTTATGTAATAAATTTATAGATTATTTTAAGATATTTTTTAAGTGGGAAATTCTTTGCAATAACATATTTGATAAGATTTCAAATATATTTTTTAACTGTAAATTCTTTGCAATAACATATTTGATAGGATTTTATGTATATATATATATAGTTAGTGAAAGTTTGTTATTATTGACTTCTGTATGGTTGCAAAGTGAATTAAAGAAGATTCAAGACAATTATTGAATTCAATTATCAAAGACCGAAGACACTCCATGGTGGAGGATGTTAACATTGAGATGGAAGTATAAGAAGTATATAGTGTTCTTGAGTGTGGACCAACAAGTAGGTTCTAAAAGATCTGATGGGGGATTGGAGAATCGACTACATGGATCAATCTTTGTGTGCTATTTGTGAAATACCAATGTATTGCTTGATTTGTGTGTCCCACTTAGCATTCCAGGTCTTAGTGTGTCTGAGCCATGATGGATTAAACTGGATAGTTTAATTGATGACCTGCATATTATACTTTGGAAAGCAATTCTTGAGTTGGGTGGTGTAGCTGGAAGGGAGATATAGTTACAGGTTTTGTTGCATAAAACATTGGTTCAATGGTGCACTATAAATCTTCATGGGTAGCTGTGTAAAATGTACAATTGTGATATATGTATTATCTAGATTTTTCTTAAATGCTAATTCGACAGATTAAATGTTGATGGGACAAGATTAAAAATACCGTTTTTAATTTTATTAGAAAAAATTATCAAACTGAACCACTCGAAATCTAAAAATTTATAAACAAAAATAAATTTGCAAAAAAATAAAATCTCAAAACAAGTCATTATAATATTTTTTCTCATTAAAATTAAAATAGATTAATATATTATTAAATGGATAGTCTAAATAATATAAAAAATGGTTTTTTGGCATTTTTTCTGATCAATTATGTTTCAAATTTCATATAAATTTTTATACGTTTAAATTGTTTATTGCTTGTATAATTATTTATACATTCAAAAATACATTTTAAATTACAAAAAATCAAAAATCAATGAAACTTTCCATGAAACTTATTTCATCTCCAATCCACCTATTATGAAACTACAAACCAATTCTTATTATGAAACTACAAACCAATTCTTAGCAAAATTTCTAGTTATTTCTATGTACCCTGATAAATCTGGTAACCTGATATGATGATAAATCCAAGTTAAAATAATTCTATACCGTTAAATAAATAAACGTGTAAGACAGTTATTCAAAGTTTAGTGAACTGTTCAAAATCTCGATATGATAAATCCA
Organism: Pinus taeda; assembly: GCA_000404065.3. NCBI lineage: Eukaryota > Viridiplantae > Streptophyta > Pinopsida > Pinales > Pinaceae > Pinus > Pinus taeda. The sequence goes on from APFE030284463.1 coordinate 11,640, forward strand.
AGTTAACGATTGTTGTATACTGTTCAATTAATGAGCATATATATCTTCTTTAACACACTAGGACTGCTCCTCAAATATCTAAACGTGTTGCATTGCGGGAGGGGCATTCATCAGGACCTGAGTATCAAGTAATGTCTTATTAAGCAACACCTAGATATCTTCAAAGCTGTTTGCTGGCGTTCTGTAACTTACTTTTCTGAAATGATAGAGAACTGATCCATACAATTAAAGAAAGAAGAAACTCATTTCATCAATCTGACATGTCACAATATGAAATAATAGAATGGTGATCCCTACAAATGTAGAAAGTGGGAAACTCAGTTCATATTAATAATGGAAAAGTGATCCCTACAAATGAAGAAATTGGGAAACTCAGTTCATATTTCGCAAGTGCAATTTAGATGGTAGCGATCAACACCAGGAATAATAGTAATAGTGTAGACGAAGGATGTTGTCATAACCTCACATATAAATCATAATACACAACTATCATCTTGCCATTCTCATTTCGAGGCAGCGGCAACCACACTTCAATATAGTAATGATATACAAACATAAACTTGAAATTCTTACTCTATCAACTAGCAGATCTTCTATTATCATTACATGATGGTAGCAGTCAACACCAGCAATAATAATAGTGTAGACAAAGGATGTTGTCATAACCTCACATATAAATCATAATACACAAATATCATCTTGCCATTCTTATTTCTAGGCAGCGGCAACCACACCTCAATATACTAATGATATACGAACATAAACTTGAAATTCTTACTCTATCAACTAGCAGATCTTCTATTATCATTACATGATGGTGCACGATTCCTGTTGGTCTTCCTTCCAAACATACCAAACCTCATCGGGAGCCAAAGGATTATGGTATTGTGGCCACATTATCTCAGATTTGTTTGGACAAGCACAGGATGTGGGGCAGCACTTTTCTAATCTGCATGAACAAGACAAGCCTGGAGGGCAACACTTGGCTGGCTTCCACGCTGGAGGACAATAATTGGGAGGAGTACAGGGAAAAGTCTGTGGTGGTCGACAATTACAGGGAGAGTTATACAGGATGAAGGTGGGGGTGGAGGTGGAGGTGGAGGTGGCGGTGGCGGAGGCGGAGGTTGGTGGCGGGTGGCGGGTGGCGGTGGCGGTGGCGGAGGCGGAGGCGGTGGCGGTGGCGGTGGCGGTGGCGGTGGCGGTGGCGGTGGCGGTGGCTGTGGCTTTCCGTAGGAGACCAACTGGACGCAACAGAATTTTCTTTTCAGCAACTGGATCATGCAAACAGGATCCGCGTCTCCGATCACAATCATCGTGCTCTCATGTATATTGATCGTCACAGATTCGATTCCTGCGATCGAAGTAACATTCAAAAACTTGAATATCAAAACAAATTAAATCATAAGAACCGAAATTGTTAATCACCTTCTACTTTCTTAACAGAATGCAAATTAGAGACCAACATAAATACCAAAAACAAAATGCAAATAATTGTTTACCTTCAATTTTTGTAACAGAGTGCAAGGCGACCTTCTTGCATTTGGAGCACTTGAAGTCCAACCGTATCACAGTTTTCTGCACATCAGGCAGTCAACATGTCAGCATTAACGATCAAACAAATAATCAAAACCTAAATCTCACCCACATATTTACTTACATAGGCCATCTTCCCAACACTAACGTTGTAAGGACACTGTTATTCCTCTGCTGAGATGGATCTGATAAATAATATGAAATGAGGGCTCCAAGAAAAACCGAAGAACACTCTTCAAACAATCGAGTAAACCGCTGGGTAGGACATTGGAACGAAGGAGGAAGAGGTGGGTACGGCAAATACTCTATTAGAGCCAAATGGTCTCCATCTTTTTCTTAGTGCACAACACAATGTAAAAAAGAGAAGACCATTCACACACTTGAGGAAGGGTGCTCTCCTACATATGAAGGCAATCAAAAGAAGAACCAAAATTCACACTCTTAGAGGAAGGGTGCTCTCCTATATATAAGCCAATCAAAAGAAGAACCAAAATTGGCAAAATAGAAACAGTAAGCATGTGGAAAATAAAAAAATAAGGAGAATAAAATTTTGCTATAAATTTTTGTTTGAATGTAAAATTTGAGAGAAGTTTGCACATCAAGGTTTGATTCCTCTTCACTTTTAAAAACTCTAATAAATCTAAGTTAATTAATTTTTAATAATATTTTATTTCACCAATTTCATATAATATTTATGATTTTCATTATTAACATTAAAATATTAATAAATATACACATATGAACTTTTTAAATCTAAAATTACCTTTTTTCTTTCTCTATATGAATTTGATATAAAATGATATTAATATTATATATAGCCCCGGAATATTTTATATATGTGTAGCACTAAAATATATTATTTTTATTAATATATTTGTGTTTTATACATTACATGTAAATAAATTATATATCATATCAATAATATTATTTTTATATATTACATCTCAAATTCATATTAAACCACTATAAAATATTATATATATTCATATTAAACCACTATAAAATTATATATATTTCACATAAAATTAAGGTTTTATTAACTTTAATTCACTTTATCTTTTAAAAAAAATTGAAGTAAAATTAAAATGAAAATTAATTTATTTTATTTATGATAAACATTAAATTTTTTTTTTAATTTTTTTATTGGCTTGCATTAAGCGCCGCCCACATGCCGGACCGGATATTTCGTCATCAACTGTGTTTAATAAAACGACAATGATTTTATTAATTTTTTTTATTGGCTTGCATTAAGCGCCCACATGCCGGACCGGATATTTTGTCGTCAACTGTGTTTTCGGACAGTGGACAAACTGTCCGGATTCAATAAAACAAAAATGACGGCTGGAGAAGACGTCCGAGTCCAAAGAACCCGGACTAGAACTTAGTCCTCGCCTATCCAGTCAAGGTGGTAATTAACAAACTATTGTTAGTGGTGTACCTTTAACGCAATGCGCACTAGTTGTAACTGTGCTTAAATGACTAGGATTAAAATATATTTAAAATATTTACCTGCATCCCCCGGAGCCGGTGAAAGGAACGCCGAAGAGATTACAAAGTCACTATGTTGTAAGAGGAATAGTAGAATAGCGTGCTGTATCAGGTTAATTTACATTAACCGTTTCACGCTCTAATTATATTCCACGATATTTCGAAGTTTCTAATTATACTCCACTAGATTTTGAAGTCTAAATGTTCTATGGATATTGATTTTATTTATGGTTTTTTTATTTTTTAGTTATTTTTTAATTATTTTTTTATTTAGATTAAAGGAAAAAACATTAAAATAAAACATTGTGTTACAAGCATCTTCCAAATATGTGTAAGTTGCAATTATCTAATAAATTATTGATTACAAATTTATATGTTAATTTTTAAAATATTATTAATAATGTCTTATAATATTGGTATATAATTATATTATTTAAAACATAGAATAATATATATTGGTAGTCTCTCTTTATAGTAGCTTAGAATGATAATTAGTTAGGTAAGTGATAAAGAATATAGATTTGGTTTAGTCTTTAGATTTCATATTATTGTTTTTAGAGAATCGATGTCATTGGTTTCTTTACAATCTTGATTAGAAATATCTCCATCAATGAATGAAATAGTATGAATGTTATGATATGTGGTTTCTTTACAATCTTGATTACAAATATCTCCATCAATGAATGAAATAGTATGAATGTTATGATATGTGCTTTCTTTACAATCTTGATTACAAATATCTCTATCAATGATGCAGTAGTATGAATGTTATGATATGATTCACTATCAGTGGTATGTGTGTATTTATGTTAGAGAAGGCATTGATTTGTTTTGTATATTCTCCTTCACTCCATAAAAAACATCCTCCATGTATTTTTTCTCTTGATATAAGTTTCTTGCTTCGAAGCCTTACTTTCCTACCAGAAACACCATAATTTCACCAACTCAAGCCAAATATCCTAAACATAAAACTGAGAATCAAACACTAGCATATTAAGTTGGGATTCCCTGTAAAACTAAATTATCTACACTTGGTTGATTTGTTGAGTATAAATCAGTACTCCATTGAAGGATAAGAGAAATTATTAGATAATTTGGAGACCACCCCAAAGATAACTATGAGTCTATAGTCATTCTCTAACAAGACATGCCCCAATCCTACATTAAATCCATTCATTTATGTCCTCATAGTCACAAGAATGTAACATAGAATGATAATTGGTCGGGCAAGTGAAAAATAATATAGACCTGGTTAGTCCCTAGATTCCATATTATTGTGTTTGGAGAATTGATTCCATTGGTTTCTTTACGACCTCAATTACAAATATCTCCATTAATGAATGCAATAGTTGAATGTTATGATATGATTCACTATACATAGTATATGTGTATTTATGTTGGACAAGGCATTGATTTTTTTGTATCACATTCTTCTTCACTCCATCAAAAACTTCCTCTATATATTTTTCCTCTTGATTTTTTTTTTTTGTTTCGAAGCCTTTTCCCACAAGAAACACCATAATTTCACAAACTCAAGCTAAATAGCCTAAACATAAAACTAAGGAGAATTAAAAACTAGCACATTAAGTTGGGATTACGTGTAAAACTAAGTTATCTACAATTTGTTTATTTGTTACGTACAACTTAATACTTCATTCAAGGATAAGAGAAATTGTTATATAATTTGGGCTCCACCCAAAGATAGCTATGAGTCTATAAGCATTCTCCAATACATAGAGAAGACATCCCCCAACCCTAACTTTTTTCCCTTATATAGAATCCATTGATTTGTGTCATGATGGTCAAAAGAGTGACATAGAAATAGTGTAAGTGTTGTAAGGAAGAAAAATAATAAAATAAATGTACAAAATAGTAACAAAACATAAAGAACATAATAATTTTCAATACTAACAAATTCATAGATTAAAATTTGACATAGATATTTCCAAATGTGATAAATGACATCATTGGGATACTCTCCATGACTATGAAATAATTTGAATGAATATGCACATAAATTGTCTTCCTATAAAAGTATTTATAAAGCTAGGAATTTATCACAAACATAATATAGAAGAAAATAATTATTTGATAAAATTGTTTTCCCACTTTCCCTTTCAATCTATTAAAAATATTTTCCAAACATTTTTCCCCTTCATTTTCTCTTTTCATAAATGTTTTAATTCCCCTAAGAAGCACCGTAATTTCACAAAGTCCTAAATTGAGGAAATAAAAACCCAGTATGTTAAGTTATTAGTACCTATAACATAAATTATTTTATTGCTTATGATTATAGATGTCTTAATTTATTGAATTCTAAGAGAAACCTTCAAGCATCATGGATTCCTTCCAAAGATAATTAGGTAAAGTTACTTTTCAATAATGCTTGAGGGTGTTGGAGGGTTGATGTGTTTACTATAAATGCATCAAGTTTGAAAGAAGGTAGTCCTCATCTATAATGGAAAGCTTTCTAAATATGCTCTTATCATTTTTCAATACATAAATGAGGCTTAGCTTAGTTCAAATCCTATTTTTCCTAGAAGCTAATTGTTTTAATCATGAGAGAAATAAGAGAGACCAACAAGGGGGTTCATATTTCGAATCCTCAAGATTGGTAGAAGGTGCACTTAAGGAGATCTTTGATAGAACCATTTTGGATTCATGAATATTTCATTTATATCATTTTCTTCTTTGGTTCTAAGTGCGGGAAACATAATGAAGTTATATGATATTCCAAAAGCTACTTTTATTTCATAATTATGGTCAAAAGCTCTTGTGGAGGGAAGCTTGGTACAAAAATATTTAGACACTAAAGCCTTCTTCCAAAAATTATTGCATAAAAACCTTACATGACCATAACATTCTAATGAGACTAAATTTATTGAATTCATTAAATATTATTATTTAATTAATTAATGTAAGCTTTGCTAAACTCTATTTGAATTGATTTATAATAAATTAAAACATAGTAACATTTAGAGACTAAATATTCAAGTGACTTATATTCTTTAATTATCTAATATTTTTTAGTCACCCAAAATTTTAAGGATCGAAATTTATAAGTTTAGAAACCTCATAATCCTGCTAGTCTCTAATATGAAAACTATAAAATATTTGGTGATATCTTTGTAAAAACATTCAAATTTATAATGATTTTATATATACTCTTTATATAATTTTGGCGATATTTAAGGTAAAGCAATTTTATATTATAAAACGTGGGTGAACTACAATTAGAAAAAATGGAAATTGGAGAATAATTTTTCGTAAAAACCAAGGAAAATTGTCCCAACAATTAATATTAGCCCCTAAAATTTTCCATGTTTTTTGATGGCCTCCTGCCAATTCTCCAAAGGTCTCCGGTTGATTGGACTCGTGTCCTGGACAATTTAATGGTTGTCTTAATGTTACTGTACATTTCTCGGTAAAGGGTTAGGGTTTTGAACCAGTCTCACCGGTTACCAACCTGTACCTGCCGGTTCTCCTCACACAAAAGTCGACTTTTGTCAACCCTCCGTTAATCATTTGTCATTTGCGCATTTTGGGTCACTCTGCTGAAGTCTTGCTCCGCTCTGTGAGAGCTCTTTTCACCTTGTCACTCTAGTTTTTGAAGCCTTTTATGTGGGTTCTCTCGACCCTTTCCTGCTCTTGGAGATGGTATTTCACTGGTTATGGAGGCGTTGTTCTGTTATGCAGGGTTTGTATTCAATTTACTGGTTGTTAACTCGATTTTTAGCTGTTTAAACTTGTTGTCTGCTCGGTTTATTAACAAGTGGTTTTATGGCAGGGTTTACCCCAAACACGCTGCACCGTGGTCTCACTGCTAAGGTGAGTTCTCGTTCTCTGCTAGAACTTCCTTATCATTTCTTTTCGTGCCCTGACACACTCGCTCCGTGTCTTCAGGGGCTAATGGCTATTCTTTGTTGTTCGGTTCGGCCTCCTCTGTTCAGGTATGCTTTCTCCCATGTGGTTACCTTTACTTCTTGTTTTTCCTTAAGGGTTTTGCCGGCTATGACTTTGCTAATCCGCTTCGTTTTGTTTGCAGGTGGTTCGATCCTGTTGGTTCCTGGTTGCGTTCTTTACGACTACTGACATTCACTCAAACCCTACAATTACTTGTTCCGGGTAGGGTCTTAACTTATCGGTCTCTCGTTCATAGAGGTTTTGTCGAGGTTTAGTCTTGTAGTTGTCTGTCGCCTGTGTGATGAGTTTATCTGTCTCTTGGCTGGCGTAATTTATTTCGTCTTCTGGCAAATTAGTCGAGTTGTTGGCCTCCATTCTGCAATGCGTTTCTGGGTTATTCGAAACCCTTTCCTATAGATGACTGATTGAGTGATTCGAACCCTGGTCTGTAGTTTCTGATTGTTTGCTTGGCTCTCGGTGGTGCTTGTTATCACGAACCCTCGTCCTGTTGATAGGAGTGTTAGTCGATAGGAACCCTCGGGTAGTTGAAACCCTGGTTCGCCGACGCTATCGGATTCTCTTACTGTAATGACTTTGATGAACCTGTTTGTTATATAATATATTTACGCATACTCTGTTTCGGTTCTATTGCATGTGCTGTGGGTCTCGAAGGGACCGTGAGTCAACTGGACTGTGTTTAAATTATATTTGTAATGGAATGCTACAGTTATTTCAATTTCATTTTAGCACTGCTCTATTCATATTATATGGAGGTCATTACGGGTTACCTGAATTAGTTTCTGTACGCGATTGCTTGTTCCCTTTCGTTCTGGAAGCAATACTGTTATGCACTTTCTCTGTCGTTCTCGTTATCTCCCTCTATCAGAAGTTGTCGGTACTTGGATTATCTTTCTTCTCGGTCTGGAAGAATTGTATTGTGCATCCACTCTCTGTTCTTCTCGCTTATTTGTCCTGTACTATTCTACCATGCCAGCTTAGTTGCACACATAATTATATTTTCATGCATGAAGTTTTCTGTTACAGTGATGCTACAGTAGATAAAAAATAAAATGTTTTATTCTGGAGAAATGACTGTATTTCTTATTATTCTCTGTTTTGAGGAATCCCGTACAATGATTTTCTTTCTGCTTTTATCCTCATGAAGCATAACTGTTCTTGGTAGAACTGCCCCAACAGAAGGGTAACTGTTTGTCAGTTCTTTAACTGTCCTTAACTAATGTAATGTTTTCAAAGAACTAATTAACTATCAATTATTTTTCTGTTACTAATTCCTATTAAAAAAAGTAACAGTGCACAACTATATTGTCCTACTCCTATCAACCTTCTGACAATTAAAAGAAAATAAAACAAGTAAAATAAAGTAACAGAACTGACAAGCCTAACACCTGTCCAGTTAAAAATAAATGACTGTGTTATGGTCTCTTCATGAGACTGTCAACCACTTTGTGTCTCCTCAGAGCTGGATGCTCCTGCATCAGGCTCCCGGGGTGGCAAAAAGTCATGGCTCCGTTCCATGAGGTCGTCAACAGAATAACCTGCCTTCTGTATTTGCGTCGCGTTAAGCCATGAACTGTCCTCTATTGGACAGTTTTTCCATTTCACCAAATACCGCAAATACTCCTTCCTGCGTGTGCGCTTAGCTACCTGTGTGTCCAAAATCCCTTCGATCTCAACGGGTGATGCCATCGGCATCTATCTCGTCCACGAATCTCCTTCACATTTGGTGTCCCGCGGTGGCTCTGCTGCTGCATTATTTGTTGAACCTGCGACATAGGGAAACGGATCTGCCACGTTGAAAATAGGGGAAATACCAATCCCTGGTGGCAACTGTAACTCATAGGCGTTCGTAGAAAATTTGCGAATGATCTTGCAGGGCCCGATTTTCTTGAATTTCAGCTTGCTGTACTCTCGCTTTGGAAACCGTTCCTTGCGTAAGTACGCAAGGACTTCATCCCCTACATTAAACTGAACTTCCCGACGTTTTGTATCAGCTCGCTGCTTGTACCTCTGACTGCTGTCCTGTAATTTTAGTTTAACCTGTTCATGCAATTTTCTCATAGCTTGGGCGAAATCTTCCCCATCAGCGCTCCGTTTCTCAAGTTTCCCCAAATCTCGTAATTCATGCACTCCTCACGGATGCATGCCGTACAGAATTTGGAACAGACTGTATCCTGTGCTACGGTTAGGGGAATTGTTGTATGTGAATTCCGCCTGCGCAAGTACATGATCCCAAGTCCGGGAATTTTCACCTGTTAAACTTCTAAGCAAATTTCCCAGACTTCGGTTTACTACCTCCGTCTGTCCGTCCATCTGCGGATGATAAGCGGAGCTGAACTGCAACTGGGTATTCAACTTTTTCCACAGAGTTCTCCAAAAATGACCGGTGAACTTCACATATCTGTCAGAGATAATGGATCGTGGAAGTCCATGCAACCGCACAATCTCTGTAAAGAAAAGATGTGCTATGTAAGTAGCATTGCTTGTTTTCCTGCATGGTACAAAGTGTGCCATCTTTGAAAATCGGTCTACTACAACCATTACTGAATCAAAGCCTCGTTTTGTCTTCGGCAATCCCAGTACAAAATCCATACTTACTGAATCCCATGGTCGACTAGGAATGGGCAATGGCATATAAAGTCCAGTGTTCTGACTGTGGCCTTTTGCCAATTGACAAATTTTACACCTAGTCACATATCTCTGCACATCCCGCTGCAACTTAGGCCAAAAATAAAAATGTTGTACCTGAGCAATTGTTTTGTCAATTCCAAAGTGTCCTGCCAGGCCTCCACTGTGTTTTTCTTGTATGATGTTTTCCCGCATAGAACAGTTGGGAATGCATAACTGCCCTCCTTTAAACAGCAATCCTTCCTGTAGATTATAGTCTAGCCATTTGCTGTCATTTCGCAACAGCGGGTTTTGGCAAGCCTCGTAGGTCTCCATAAACTCGGTGTCGGTCAGATACAGCTCTTTCAAATGTTCAAATCCCAAAATCTGCATCGTACTTTCTTGTAAAAGCAATGTTCTCCTACTAAGTGCATCTGCTACCTTATTTGATTGCCCACTAATGTGTTTTAGTACAAATGTGAAACTTTGCAAGTACTCAACCCAAGCTGCATGCTTATGGTTCAATTTGTGCTGCTGCATAATGTACTGTAACGCAGAATTATCAGAAAATAAAACAAATTCGTTACCTAACAGATAATGTTGCCAATGTTTTAAAGCTTGCACAATGGCGTACAACTCCTTGTCGTAGGTTGAGTATTTTTGTCTGCTCTCATTTAGCTTTTCGCTGAAATAAGCAATCGGTCTGTCCTCTTGGCTAAGGACTGCCCCAATGGCTGTACCACTGGCGTCGCAACGAACTTGAAAAAGTTTGTTGAAGTCAGGCAGTCTTAACACTGGTCTTTCAGTAATCTTCTTTTTCAAGATCTGAAAACTGTGTTCTGCTGCTTCAGTCCAGTGAAATGGCTGGTTCACTTTCTTGATCGTATCCAACATTGGTGCGCAAATCTCGCTGAAATTTCTGATGAACTTCCTGTAAAAACTGGCTAGTCCATGGAAAATTCGAACTTCAAATAAACTTTTCGGAGAAGGCCAGCTAACTATAGTTGTCACCTTTTCTAGGTCCATTTTTAGTTCATTTTCTGCAATGACAAAGCCCAGATACACTAGTTCTCGCTGAAAAAAGGTACACTTCTTCAAATTAATTAATAGCTTGTTCTGCTGTAACTTCCTCAACACACTCTGCAAATGTCTGAAATGTTCCTCCTTAGTCTTACTAAAAATCAGAATATCATCCAAGTAAACTATTACAAACTTACCATTAAATTCCTTCAGCACTTCATTCATCAGACGCATGAACGTGCTGCGAGCGTTACTCAAACCAAATGGCATCACCAGCCACTCATATAAGCATTCGTTCGTCTTGAAAGCGGTCTTCCATTCATCTCCTTCCCGAATCCGGATCTGGTGATATCTACTCTTCAAGTCAATCTTCGAAAAATAGGCTGCTCCACTCAAACAATCCATCATATCATCCATCCTAGGTAAGGGAAACCTGTACCTAACAGTAATTTTGTTAATAGCCCTGGAATCCGTACACATTCTCCACTCTCCTCCTTTCTTTGGAGCCAAAACAGTAGGTACTGCGCATGGGCTCATGCTTTCTCGAATCAAACCTTTGTCCAACAACTCCTGGACCTGTTTTCTAATTTCTTCATGGTCCTTGGGACTCATGCGGTAAGCTGCTTTATTTAGCAGGCTTGCCCCTGGTATAAAGTCAATGCAGTGACTAATACCTCTCTTGGATGGCAACTCATTTGGAAGATCGTCCACCACAATGTCTCCAAAATCCTGCAGCAACTTCTGAACTTCTTCTGGCAAATCTGAAACCTGTGTATGAAGTACTACTGCCCTTGGTCTCCTTATGACAGCAAAATTTATCTCGCTCTCCTCAATCTGTTTTATGAATTCTTTCCCACCTAACAGCAGTGCTTTCACTCCACTAGCTTCTGCTGTGTTTTCCTCCTTGATGGGTACAAGCGTATGCTTGATCCCATCTTTCACAAACTTATAGCAGTTGGTTTTTCCATCATGAACTGCACTTCTGTCAAACTGCCAAGGTCGTCCTAACAGTAAATGACAGACATCCATTGGCATGACATCGCAAAGGATCTTGTCCTTATACTTACCGATCTGAAACTCCACCTCACACTGTTCATCAACTAACAGTTGATGCCCCTTCTG